>JASDQU010103971.1:78959-89549 GCA_032191745.1 Picea mariana | reverse complement strand
ATCAATATTGGAGAATATTTTTTCATCTTTCAACTGATCAAAGAGGTCATCGATCCTTGGTAAAGGATACTTATTCTTCACAGTTACCTTGTTCAACTGCCTGAAGTCAATGCAAAGTTTCAATGTTCCATCTTTTTTCTTCACAAATAATACTGGGGAACCCCAAGGTGACACAATTGGGTGTATATACCCCTTCTTCAGAAGCTCTTCAAGTTGCATTTGCAATTCCTTCAATTTTGGTGTACTCATCCTGTAAGGGGTATTGGATACTGGAGCTTCTCCATGCATCAGATTGATGGAGAAATCAATGTCTCTTTTGGGGGGTAATCCTGGTATTTCTTTAAATACATCTTCAAACTCTTTTAGGACTGCATAATATTCAATATTTGACACCTTATATTTATGTGTCTCTTCCATATGTGCTACAAATATTTGACACCCTTTTCTGTAACTTTGCTTTAGTTGCAATGCTGAAATTTCTCTGATGGTTATTGCCATGGGAATTTCCTGCACTGTCCTTAGGTCCCCTTCCTCATCTAAGTAAGTAAATGCCTTATTATAATAGTCTAGGACAACATAGTGTTGGTCCAACCAATCCATACCAATTGGACAGTCATAGCAACCTCAAGGTATGATGTTCAAATCTGCCCTGGAGCTCAGTCCATTCATGTCCATTGGACATGCCTTAACCATCTCATTAATTTTTATTTTAGCTCGGGTAGCCATATGCACCAACCAAGATTTTCCAAGCTCGCTTCTTGGAAAATGAAATATTTCCACCATCTTAGGATCTATATAACTATGACTAGCTCTCGAATCAATTAAAATAGCAATGGTTTGGTTGTTGATCTTACCTTCCACTTCAATCATATGTGACTGAAACTCAACTTGCTTGTTTTCGAGGGCTACATAGATGCTAGGTACATTTATGCCCATGTCCTCCATTGTATCAGTTTGCTGTACATTGTGAACAATCCTCACTTTTTGACCTCTTTGAGGACAATATCTACACATATGATCTCCCCCACAACCCCAACATTGAATAGGTGGTTGCCTTGGTCTTTTGCCCCCTGTCTCAATCATTTTGGATTCTCTAGAAGCTGGCTGTCCCTGAGGATTATTTTTGAATAATGGTGGCTTAGTCCCCTTTTTCCTCTGTTCCATCTTGTTTTTCTTCTTGTCTTCCCAATTTTTTTGGAAAGTTGGCCTTCCTTTATGTTGATCATAAATGGATTTATCTCACCTTCTGGTCTCCTCCAATGTTTTGGGATCATCATATTGTAACTTGTCACTGATAAATGATGGCAGCCCACTCAAATACCTCTAAATCTTAACGGGCTCTTCCTTGCTGAAATAAACATACTTTATCATTTCTAAAAACTTTCTTTCATATTCATCTAAGGTCATACTCCCAAGCTTTAGTTCAAAGAACTCCATTTTCTTGTCATAGTATCTCTTAGTCAAGTATTTCTTTTAAAAATACCTCTTGAATTCCCTCCAAGTAACATTTTTCTTATCAATGTGTTGCACCTGCACAAATTGGTCCCACCACATGGATGCCTTTCCCTTGAGATGATAGATGGAAATTATTCCTTCTGCGCGTGAAGAGTAATTATGCAATTGAAAATACTTCCTCATGCCTAGCAACCATGTCTCTGCATCTTCATCCTTCTTGTGCTCACCATCAAATGTAGGAGGCTTGATTTTGTTCATTTCTCCTTGTAGCTCATCCACCTCAAACCTCCTCTTATGTTTTCCAATAGGGTATGGAATTGAACTACTATGTGCTCTCCTAGTGGAATGCCTTGGGGAGTGATGGTGATGTCTGCCAACACTTCTTGTTATTATCCTCTCATCATGATACCTGTGACTTCTTGACTTTATTGAGTCATTCTCCTTATCCATCTTCTTTTCTATTCTTCCCAAGCTCTGCATTAACTTTATGTTGAAGTCCTCCTACTGCTCCTTGGATTTCATAAGCCTCTCATTATCAACTTTATAGCTTTGGACACCCTTTTGCAAACTTTTAATGGTCTCTACCAAGTTCATGCTTTCTTCCTTTCCTTCTCTATGTCCATTTGAGTTCGTACCTTCATTACCCATAATGACATACATCCCTCTGATCTCATCTTCTTGGATGTAAGCCCCATGTGTATCTTCCATGATTATGAAATCTGTGCTGATCCTGTTATGATATAATAACTATTAACTCTGCAAAATGTGCAACCAACAAAACTTGTTAGGCTAATTGATTTAACAAATTCATGAAATTATGTACAATTCTGGTTCAATACTGCATCAAAATTATTTCTTCTGATTTTCTGAAAAATTGGCTACCTAGATCAGCTTTTTGGGTGAACAATTATATTCTATTGTCCAAGACCTTTCCAACGCCTGCTTCCATTCTCGATTCTGAGTCTTGAGCAGAAATTTATGGTTATTTGAAAATTGTCCATTAATTCTTCCCATGTCTTCTACTATTGTAGCCTCTTGGATGTTGTGCATGGTCTTCACTTTCTCCTTTCTGTGAGGGAAATCCTTGTACATGTGATCTTCTTATGGAGGTGAATTATCTCTCGGACCTATGCTAGATCCTATCATAATGTACACATGCCCTTTTTATTTCTTTATGCAGGTCTAACAAAACCCACAGACACTTTACTCTAAGCTCCTTTCACCTAGAATCAAAACCATAGGTGCTAGCCCCTTTTCTTTGATGGAAATCTCATGTGACCATGTGATAGAATCAATCACTCAACTAAAAGGCACTATCCAAAGCTCTGGGACTTCGATGCTCTATGAACATTTACCTTTTCAACACTCCAATCTCTTGGAGTGGTTACTGACCGAATTCGGTCATAAAGTGACTTCGATCAGTGGGTGTAGGTATTCTCCCTAGCTCTGGGACTTCAGTGCTTCGTGAACATTCACCTTTTCAACACTCCAATCTCCCAGAGTTTTAGCTTCCAAATTCATTCATAAAGTGACCTTGACGGGTAGGTGTTGGTCTTCTCCCTATCCTTCCTCTCTCCAAACTCTTATGACCAGATCTGATGGCTGGTAGGGATTCTCTTCCCTCCTCCATGATCTACGATGGAGATTCACTTCAGGACTCCATGATTTGGGAGTTTCCATTACTCCAACCCACCAATCTCCCGGACTGCTAAAGTGGTGAACTTTCGAAGAGTTCATGGATCAATGGTCCACACTTTGCTCCTTGTTCTACGACTGAGATCAAATCCAAGACTCCGAGACTTCGGGCTTTGGGAGTTTCCATGAATCCAACTCACAATTATCTCATATTTCCAAATGCTAAACTGAAATCGATGACTCACACTCTTCCCACAACCAACAGTTGTGTTTAACTTTAGGCTTCGAGGCTTCTCGCTCTAGACGACCACCACACTCTTGAACTATCGAACGCTGAACTGAGATCGACGACTCACACTCATCCCACAACCAATGACTGTGATTAACTCTGGGCTTTGGGCTTCGAGGATTATCCCTCCAGAAGACCACAACACTCTTGATTTGCTGAACACCGAACTGAGATCGATGACTCACACTCATCCCACAGCCAATGACTGTGATTAACTTTGGGCTTTGGGCTTTAGGGATTCTTGGTCAAGACGACCACCATNTGTGATTAACTAAGGTATTTGGGCTTTAGGGATTCTCGCTCTAGACGACCACCACACTCTTGAATTTTCAAACATCAAATTGAGATCGACAACTCACACTCATCCCACAAATAATGGCTGTGATTAACTCTGGGCTTTGGGGCTTCTTGCTCCAGACGACCACCAAAATCTTGAACTAGCGAATACCGAACTGAGATCGAAGAATCACACTCATCCCACAGCCAATGGTTGTGATTAACTTCAGGCTTCAAGGTTTCTCGCTCCAAACGACCACCACACTCTCGAACTGTCGAACGCTGAATTGGAAAAGGGAGGAGATCTATAAATGATACTCTCATTTGATCAACAACTAGGATTAACTATTAAATTCAGGACTTTGAGGAATTATCCACTCCACGCAACCACAACCAATTTCTCCTGAAGTGTAGAATCGCTGAACCACTCGAAAATCCATGGTTCGCACTCTCCCAGTGATCTACGGTGTAGATTCACTCGAGGACTTCGTAGCTTCAAATATTTCTCATCTTGGCGACACAAGGGTCAATTTTTCCCAAAGTGTTGAATATCCAAAATGTGATATCTACGACTCATGTTCCATGCTGGAATCTATGGCTGAGATCCACTTCCACTTTGGCCAATACTTACGGCCCGAGAACTTTAATTGACGGTTTTCGTTCTCCTACACTCAGATCCAAAAACTGGGA
Source organism: Picea mariana (assembly GCA_032191745.1). NCBI lineage: Eukaryota > Viridiplantae > Streptophyta > Pinopsida > Pinales > Pinaceae > Picea > Picea mariana. The sequence goes on along the minus strand of JASDQU010103971.1, from coordinate 85,204 downwards.
TATGATATCCTCTACCATGCACTCTCCTCTCATCTGGGTTCAATCCAATGGCCTAGATCTAATCTTTCATCCCAAATCAACGACTCTTGTGGTTTCTCTCCTTTGCGGCTCCGCTTCCCTCCAACAAAATATTTCTCAATCTTTCAAAGACTCGACCTTTGATCTCTCCAACGAGGGTCGATTCCTTGGCCTCTGATTTATTTCTCAAACCACTACGCCTCCTGATCTTTCGACCATAGTCAAAGTATTCTCTTAACACCCTCCTGACACCCATGGACGCACTGTAACTTGAAATTTGGTCACTTCAAAACCAATTCTCTGTGAAATTTCGCTTCAATTTCAACTTACTCGGCCCATCTAGTCTCAGTGTTGAAAACTGGAGCTCTGATACCATATTGTAGCATCCCCAACATCCTACTAGGTTATGCCACGTAAATTTTTTGAACTGTATACAAAATTAAAACATATAGAAACTATGCAAATGCACAAATTCATACAGAATAATAATGAAAATACACATGCAACACACACAGGGAAAACCCATAAAAATAAACACATAAATAATAATGCAACATGTAATTTAACACACAATTGACACTTATCTTGGTAAAAATATCACCAAATACGTGCAGAGCTTCCACGTTCCTCCCAGCCTTAGACCACACTGATCAAAAACTCTCAGCAGTGGGTCATGCCTGAGATGGGACTAAACTTCACTTGGGTAAAGGAATTCCTAATGAGGTTGATGTATCTCAGAAAATAGGAAAAATTCCATCACAGGTGCCAACTCAAACTAACAACCTACAGTCCCTCATTCCCTACATGCCTGTCCCACCCCAAGAAATGTGCCCCTTCTCTACTCAACAGTCCCTCATCTTCCCCACTTCCTTTCCGCGGCTTCAGCAACAGGCTGAACAGGAAGTCTCAGAGCCCATATAGCTGCAATTTGGTACCTTCAGGAAATCAATTCCCAATAATTCCCTCACCTAGAAAGAATTTCTCACAGGTCTGACAACCCGCCTCTTCAATATCCCATGGGCCTGACAACCCACTTCTTCAGTCCATCTCCTAAGCTAACCAAGTACAGGTGCATGTACATGTAGGAGTATGGTATTAGTTCAAGTAAGGTACATGTACACTGCTAGTGACAGAGAGGTACAAAGGACAATTGAAATCCATGAGTGAAAAATGATGGAATCTCGGAAAATGAACTAAGGCCCAACTATATGTATGCATGTTCCCAATTTGACACTTGTCATATTGAGATCTACTTTGGCCCACTTGTCCCCATCCTTAGAACTTGGGATAAAATAATTATCCATACTTTATACTTTAAGGAATATTAATATAATATTCCTTTTTGGCTTAAGCTCCCTAGCTTAGCCCCTTATCCTTAACGTTTATCCCCCTTTCCCTAACTAGTGGAGTTTAGTCTCCCATACTCTTTTACATGGTTGGTCTGCCGCAATGATGTGTTTTTCATTAATATTTGCATGTGAATACATTTACATTTACATCACAGATATACTGTCCTTTTTGCATCCTGGCTCACTAGCCTAAGTACATTTGTATTTAAATTTACAGTTGGGGTTCACCCTAGGGGTATTACAACTAATAAAGGTCTTGGAAAAACATGCTTAAAAAAAGAGAGAGGAAAAGGATGTGGCTATCCCTCAACAAAGGCACCTATAAATGAGACAATATGAGCCCTTGTATGTCATGAAACCCCATACCCAGTAGTCTTACCCCACTCCACCTCATACTCACACATGACTTGGATAGGTTTCCCTTGGGAAAAACCTTTGACTTTAGGATTCACTGACCCAATAGGATGGCTTGACACACCTCCCACACCTAAATTTGACAAATTGTATAAGGTCTTTGATCATTTGTCGGTTTGAAAAAGGTGTTTCGATGCACATGTTTGGGAGGTTCCATTATTATATGTGGCTTACTTGGCATGATTCTTGTGACTTATGGACCCTTGGAGGGCACACATGTTTGTCTATGCAGAACCTTTCCCAGTGGACAAGTATTCATGAGGAGTTGACTTCGTTCAGACCTTAATGAGGGCATTGGAGCCCAAGGAAACCCCATGTCTGGGGCAGGCTTGTGATCACCATTTTCACATTGAATGAGGATTTCGTTGCCTTTGGAGGCACTCTGGAAGGGCTAGGATACAAGCTCCCACCTCTTTCCACCTGGACGTTAGCCTTTGGAGGCTTGAACATCAACCAACTAGCTCATGATGTCATGGAGGAGACTAGGATTTGATGGAGGAGGGTTAGGAGGTGATGTTTTGGAAAATGTTGCATGATGGACGACCTTTCGAGGCCTAGCGTTGTGCACTTCTACCTCAACGTATGCTTTATAGATCATAACGTCACCTTAGAAGGGATGATGTCACCCTTGTTTTAGGGTTATTTTATGTACTTGAAAGGGAAAATTTTATGAGGTCGACCCTCTTATTATTTTAAAGTTGACTTTTAAAGTGGAAAATTATGGTTGCAAGGCCTCATATAAATAGAGGCCTTGTCCTTTTCATTTATCATCACATCTCTCCCTCACACAAGAGTATTAGGACTGAAATGTTCACCCTCTTTGGCATACTTGGTCTCTTTTACTTATGCGCTAGGCTTGGAGGACTACTTGTGGATGTTTCTTGATTCATTTCTTGGTGAAAATTATTGCAACTAGGGTTTGTGCTTGATTTTATCTTGGGGAAGTAAGTAAAATCTGCAATTTCTTTCTTGTGTTGAATGGTCATGGTATATTTTGCTTTTTCATATTGAAGCTATCTTTCTCATGTAAACCCTAGGAGATGAACATAAAGTGTTTCTTCCTCTCTCTAGAATATTTCATCTATTGATTTTCTAAGAAACCTCATATAGGGAAAACTCCTAAATCCCTAAAGTGATAGGACTTTAGGAGTGGGTTCTAGAAGCTTGTTGCTATGAAATTTCAAGAGTCTAAGGAAGAAGAAGAATTCACTAGAGCCCAAAAGAGATTGTTCTTTAGCAAACTTCATCTTTTGAGAATTGAAGCTCACGTCCCTAAGGTGCTAGCACCTCAAAATTCATTTAATCAACCTTAGGACATTGTTATCGTCATTATTTCTCCAAATTGTATTGCTATTATAAATCACTCCATAGCCCCCAAAAAGCACTAGTTTAGTCTCTCTCTATCTCTCTTGTGAAGTATTTGATCAAACTAACTCTCAAACTTTACTCTCTAAGGATTTTACTAACCTTTTCTAAGCCTAGCTTAGCTTAGTTTACTAATTATCTTGTTGTTGTTGCAAATATTTGCTACAACCATCCTAACTCTTGCAATTTGCTGCATAACTCACTCTAATTACTAGATAACATACTAATAAGTTTCTTGGGATAAGTGCTAAATTATCTACTTGATAAATGTTGAGTTTTCACTATATTCTCCTGTAATTTTGAGTTGAATATCCCGTGGCTGTTACAAAATACTGTTGGCTATTATAAACCGTCATCTTGCTGCATTTTTTTACTTCAACCATTACATCTATTTTTTCTATTGTCTATTGAGGTATTTTATCATATTGGTACTTGGAAATTGTGATATATATAGTTCTTGTTCCAGGCATGTACACAAAACTCTTCTTTTGCCTCAATTTCATAGACATAGACCTTTTGACTTAGGTAACCAGTGAGAGGGTGCTCTAATCTTGACCACATCCTTACTATCTGATCGCTTGAGGTTACCAAGGATGCCTCACTTGGGCTGGATCTCATCCATCCCTAAAATGTGGGGATTTCCTACTGAGGTGATAGTGGTGGGTTATCATGTGGTTCTGCAGATTTGGAGACTTTTTTGGGGGATTTGGAATAAGTACAAATTCCGCGATAACAATAAGAAAGTGAAAAAAAAAATAATAATAATAGAAGAAAAAATTACTTAGATGAAAACCTCACTAAGGATTTTAGGACATGTCTTTGATTGAAAACCTCCATGGAGGCAGTCTTAGACCTGAGAAATAAAGAAACATCCTCATCAAGAAAACCTCCGAGAGGTTTGATGAGTAGGACATTGGTGAAAACCATCAATGACACCTTTGTCTTGAATAAAAAAAATAAAAAAAAAGAGAAAAAATGAAAAATAAAATAGTATAATAATATTTTTGTTTTGCAAGTACTGAGGTACTCCATCTTAGCAAAAATCTACACATGAAGCAAAGGATTAACAATAGTGAATTAATACAATCATCTACAACAATAAAAAGCAGTAATCATTTCAAAAAGTTCTGCACATCCAATCATCATTTTCATACATAACACTTTCCATCTTATCATATACAAGGTTAAAATAGAAATATGCTTGCATCCTATCATTAGTTTACACTTCCCATTTTATAAATTTGAATTTTTATCCCTCTTTTCCAAGAAAAAATGATCTACATGATATCATAAATTCCTACAGGATCATTTTTAAATAAATGTAAGCTTGGTTTCCATCACATAAAATTTTTATTGTCATAACCCTATCAAAACTATCAACATCAACACAATCAACATCAACAATATCTCACCCTCTAGACTGCTTGAAATAATCCTACAGGATCCCCTGCATCGTGTAGGAACAACTACAACAAGGGACTCCATGCAATTCAAGGGAATTCTACAATTACATAAGTCCTCAAAATAGAAAAGAAAAATAACAACTATATCTCTTCCTCAATTCTACAGGAAAATCTGTTCTTGTAGCACATTTCCAACAATCTGCAACAAAATATTCAAATCAAAATGCAGACAACACATTCATCAAACAACAAAAGTATCATAAAGGTAACCTAAGGTATCAACATGAAACCTTTCATTTTTGCAACATATAAAATTTTAAAACCTATACATATTACTCATGGTCATATTTAAAGCAATAAAAGGTGATGAGAATGAGGATGTCCTCATATATCACATTAGGGGGGAGGCATGATTAGTGGGTAAATGAACTGACAAATTAGTCAAGTTGGAAAATCATTCAAAAGAACTCAAAGATCATAGAAATATAGGATACTGTGTACACAGTCAACATATCAAGAACTAGGGATAAGACAGGGGTTAAGCCCAAAATTCATGCTCATAAGTGAGAGTAAGAGACATTTAGTCACCATTTCCAAGTTTCAAAAATGCAGAGAGTTTCTTAGCAATGCAGAGAGACGGAGAATGCGAGCTAGTATAATGGGTTAGATGGGAAAACAACCTACCAAAGAATACAAGGTTCGCTACATGAAGGTAGTTGTTGAATTGTTCAAATGTTTTTCACAAGAATTTCTCATATAATTGTTGTTACTGCCTTGAAAGTTCCCTAGATTTTTGTTAATTTTGTTTGATTAATGCCATGTGGTCGATTTGTTTTTTGGGTCTACACAATTAAATTCATGGGAGGTGATATACACAATCCTGTAGAAACCGCTTAAAGAAAAAAACCCTCTCTCCCTGATTTTTCTCTCGACCCATTTTGAAGCCATGTTGTCTTAAAATTATCAGTGATGTTGTTAAATAAATCCTTGTCTCTAACCACCTCATCTCTCATATAAGATTCCCTGAAGAACATAGCCAAATTTTTTCTGTGTAATGTCTTCTACATGAAGGCATATTCTAGATTTTGCAAAGCTTCCCTCCTCTTACATCAGTCTTTCATGCATGTAATTTTCATATATATATATATCATTGAGTAACTATTTTTAGAAGCCATGGGAGAAGAGTTCAACATGAGGGAACCCACTGAACCCTATTTTTTTTATGATAATCCATAAAATGTAGAATTTTTCCAAAGAAGCAGTTGGCTAGGGTATTTTGAGAGACTAAGAGGATTTGATGATGAAATAGCCTTGGAGATTGCACTTAAATTCCATAATATTCAAGAACATGAATATGTGACAATAGTAAGGGGTATGGAGATTAGAGTAAATGAATCTTTTATCAACAGGGTATCTATCCTACCAATGGGCCTTCCTTGGGACAAGGAATAAAGGCAAGAGGCTACTAATGCTAAAAAGTTAATTTTCCACCCAAATGAAAGGCCACAAGAATATAAAAATGGAATCAAAAGAGAAAGCCTCCCTCACCCTTGGCCAAAAGTGGCCTATCACATTATCAAATATGTCACTTGCAAGGGGAGGATGATTGTTGTTTATGCATATCATTTCATATTCCTCCACCAACTAAGGCATTTCTATAACCAAGAACCAACCAACAACATTAGTCTCCCTTATT
>JASDQU010103971.1:53699-71770 GCA_032191745.1 Picea mariana | reverse complement strand
GTTGACCTATCCTATTAAGCACCATGACATGGAGTGGTTGCCACACCAACTCACACTACTCACACATATGAAGATAGTCACGTGTGAAATTTTCAAGAATATTCTAGAGGTTCCAAAACCCTAACATTACTTGGGAGTTGTGGCATCCAAAAAACCCTAACCCTAACCCTAGATGACTATCAAGCTATGTTAAATATTGGGCCACTAGGAAAGGAAGGGGCTCCATTCTTATTGTATTGTTATTGTTCCATAGTTGAGCACAATATCTGGGAGTGGGATATTGAAGCATAATAAAGGGAGTGGAAGGTATTGTAACAACGATACTTTCCATAGTGCCCATGGAAACTCCATGGTGAGTGCCCATTTCTTTGTATTATCATGTCATATATAAGAAGAAAAGAACATGGCACATGACTCACCTTCTAGTTGGTTTTTTCTCGTATTTGGTTTTCCCATGGTACATATTGTGTTCATTGTGTGGATGGTATGTTGTTTACTTAACTTCTTTCATTTCGGTTTTAGTTAATTCAATATTTTCATGCATTAATCTAGTAACATAAAATCTAAATCTTGATTAAAACATTGCATAACAAGGGATTTTAGAAACCTTGTCAGATCTATTGTGATGAATTGTTTCCAGTGGAATATCCATGGTAGTTTACATAACATATTGGTATCAGAGTAGTGGTCTTTGTAGTTTTGTGGGAAGTTGCAGGATATGGGAAGTGGCATAAGAAAGGAGTCTTAAAACCTTATCCATGGCAGCCAAGTACAATAATAATAATCCACAAGATGAATTAGGAGATATATTTTCAAAGTTAGAAGCACAAGTCATTGACATCTCTCACAACATGGTCATTCTCATGGAAGATCTGGAGAACAATTTTGGACCTTTCAAGGAATTTGGTTGCTCTACCTCAAAATCTAGATTAGATAGGAAATCTAGAGATGATGAAAACCCAAAAAAAGAGTTGAAAAAGGATCTAGAGAAAGAGAGACCAAGTTCCAATGCCATTGATTCCTCTCAATATCTATTTAAAGTGGAAGCAATAATGGAAATCAAACCCTACCAAGGTGAGATCGATGCTATTAGGTTGAATCAATGGTTGCAACAATTAGAATTTCATTTTAGTGTTCATAACATAGAACACGAGAACAATATTTCATTTGTCACGCTTGTTAGTGTCCTTGTTTTTAAGGTATGGTCATAGGTGTGTTAAGAGTTTGCAAAGTCATGCCTTGGTCTTATGAAGACCAATGCATTCCTATTTTGAGTTATTAAGTGTGTGATAGTTAGTCAAGAGTCTAAAAATTTTGCCATAAGATTTGATATAGTATGTCATAAAAGAGTCAAGTCATAAATCAAAGGTCTAGGAGAAAGTTATACCTGCTTGTAGAGGTGGCTGAAATACAGAATCCATGATTTCATAGTTTTGACTTTTTGATCAGTAAAGGGATAAAATATTTTGATATTTTTATCTGGAAAAGAACACTGCACAAAACTTGAGTAGAGATCAAATGCTACACAAGTGCTGTAAGTATACATTTGATGAAGAAATGGAAGGTAATGTTTGTTGGGATGATAGAATGGTCAGTGTTAGCCTCCAAAAACCTTGTAGCTATCAACTATGTGAAGACAATTGAAGAAGAACACTCATTGTGTAAACTCGCTATGCAACTATTGTAGCTCACAGTTTCACAATGTGCAACAGTAGCTTGCTACGCAAACATGCTAGGGAGCCAGGTGTTGATGGGTACTAAATCCATTTAACTCAAAAACAAGAACCAAACCCGCCACTGAGACCCAAATACACTCTGCAACATTTAATGGTGGAATGGTTCTCCAGATCTTGCGATTCGACTGAAATAATCGATGGGCTTTACATTTTCTTGTGAAGGTTTTCTCCTTCGGTTCGGATGTTCTCTTTTTTTTGTATTTTTTTCTCTTAGTTAGGAATGATATAAGATAAATTAGGTATAAACCAACTAGGTGAAAAAGTGGGAACAAAATAAACTATAGGAGAAGAGGCTGATCTTGGGATAACCCTCTACTCTAGTGCACAGGCAATGATCATCTACCATAGGCCTAGTACTAATACGTTAACTGTGTGAGTATTCCAATTACTGACCGAGATACAAATTATCAAAAGAAAACATGCATGTGATAAATGATCGTAAGTAAAATAATTCACTCAACTCTAATCATCAATCAAATAAAAACAAAAAGATTCATTTTCATCATTAAAGAAAGAACTGTAAAACATTGCATCAGATAACTTATCAATAGATTTAATATATTTTACTCGTTACTGCATCCATTCATGAGACGAGATAGGAAATAGTTCTTCTCCACATCCAATAATACATGCATTTGATGAAAATTTAAACTTGTCTCTGGTCCAAAAGGACTTCTCAATTAAAGGAAGCACCAAAATAATTCTTAACAAAACAAAAAATGAGAGTTTCTTGCAACAACCATCGACCCTTTACTAATCAGTCGATGCTCCTATTTATAACATAAAATTAACTAAAAATAACAGCTAAAGTGCAGATAAGTAAAACAAACTTCGCCGCGTCGCATTTTCTCCTATCAGTTTGTCTAAGAGTCCTCTCAAGATATCACTTAAGAGGGTGAATCTTCTCATACTTCAACCACTTGATGAACATATCCTCGCAGGTGTTGGCATATGGGAATGTATGTTGTTCCATCAGGGCCGATTAAATTTCTCTCATCTCTATCGCATGTGCCTGATACTTGACTATACTAGAACTTAACTGTTGCAGCATAGCCAAAGATTTGATCAGGTGTTTCATAAACTGTCGCTCCTGACCTTGCGCTGTGTTTGTCACCTTGGCTATTTCTTCGGCCCATAATGAGTCTTGATTGGTGTGTGATTTGACTATGTCATGCAAGTCGACAAAGTCGTCGGGCATGCCAAACTCAGAGAGTCCAATATCCTTCATTGCCTTGTGATTTTGACCCAACCCTTCTTGCACTTGGCCCATTTTTCCTGAATATCCCGATGAGGCTCCTGTGCCATGTTTGCCCAATACTTGGAGGCATCTTTCCTGCAATAAAAAAATAAAATCCTTTAGAGACTGCGTATAGAGAAACACTGGGTAAAATATATGTATGAAGTGTAAGCATGAAAAATATAGAATGGTACATACCTGTAAAGCTTGCTAAACCTTGTTATTTGATACTCACAGGATTTCTGTAGCTTTTGAATTGCTTGCTTCACTTCTGTTAGCATCGTCATTTTTCTCTAGTTAGTGTGGGTCTTAGTCAGGTTACGTCTATGTGCCACAACATGAAAGATCGAGTACGAAATAACATGAGGGTCAAAGTCAAGCCAGTGGCTAGTTGGCCCTTGGAGTCGGGAAAAGATGTCAGAGTGAAACACGTGTTAAGAGTACGAGTCTGTTCCAAAAGAGTCAGGTCCTATCATAAGGGAAGTCGTTAGGTGCCTCGGGTCGAGGCAAGTTTTTTAAACAAAAGTCATGTCGGCAAGTGAAACAACCATCATCAACTCATCATGAAGGCTGGAAGGATGAAAAATCACGACGCTCGTATCACATACGCCCTGCAAATCTTATCGGATGTACCTCGCACACCCCAAAATGTACTCGCCATGTGGATGTGCCACATAAAATCTTCGGTTCACTTCAAAACATCCAGTCCCCTTGAATTCAATGTTCCCTGGCACGTTTTTGTCTACTGCTCGCTTTGTTATAAATTTTGGATGTTCTGCATGCATTCTACTCACCAACCGAGCTTATGCACTGTTGGTAGTTCATTTCGCGAGCCTAGATTGTTCAAGTTTTCCGCCTCGGGCCCTCGCCAAGTCTTTAGCGCATAAGACAGATACATGTTGCACCATGGGAACCTATCAAAACATAAGAAAGGGCATGCAGAGTAGCAGAAGCGCCAGGGTTGAGCCCCAAATTGATTGGGATTTGTTCCTACTTGAAGTGGGCATCCTCGAGGTTTCAAAGGGAGATTCCCATATGCTCACGGAAATTATAATATCACACCATGCGAAGGCCAAAGTGGAAGGAGTTGCATCGAAAGAAGGGACATTGGAAGACATGCCTCCCCAACAACAGATACCCCAGAGAAGGGGCATGCCAAGGAAGAACAAGGAAGCTGGGGAAACCCAAGTCCAAAGTGAGCCGCACACAAGATTGACTACCGAGGAATTACTTATGCACGCTATTCAACTAGAGCCTGTTGAAGGCACAAGTCGAGAAAGCGGGAGTAGAACGAGGAGGGAATATTCCATGGGTACTAACATTTGAGAGCCAACTCAACAGCTTAAATAGACACAACTTTCCATTGCCGAACTCTACCAGGAAAACAGAGAATTAAGATGACAATTGGTAGCAAAGACCTTTGAGGTGTTAGCATCACAAGGCCAAGAAGGGAATGTGATGTGGCTCAAGAGATAGCTCCGGGAAGTGCATGATACAATCATGTAGCTGTGTGAAGCACAAAGGACATTGGAAAAATGTGACACATCACCACCCCTATGATGAGACCTGTTGTTGAAGGAACCAAGAAACAAGCGGTTATAACACGACCATACATAGTTGTTTTCTATTTTGGGAAAGAGGTCATACGAAAGTCCAATGATTGGAGGAAGGCCCGTTTCCTAGATTCTAGGGATAGTAGCTAGAGAGAAGGGAAGCCCAAGTGATGCCTTCGCCTATATATTTCATGTTTTCAATGTAAACCAGGTTGGTTGGCTAAATAGTGTAGAGAGCGTATATTGTATATAATTTGAGCTCGATTGAAATCTAATGCAAAAGTCCTAAAACTTTGATGAAAGGATTCTAGTTGTAGCAGTTGGATGTATTGTTTCCTTTCTTTGCATATGTATTTCCTGTGTTCTTTGTCTATATCTTTTCTTGTCTGAAACAGAACGTATTTTCAAGCCTGGGATTCGCTGCACATCGTCACTTGTTTGCACCATTTAGACAACAGTGTTTCCTCCAAGTTAACTCTGAATTTACACTCAATGGTGTTCCAAGTTTCTTTGTGTGTTTTTCTCCCCACCATACGATGATCTTTCACTGAAGACTGTTACTCATCTAGCTGATAAGCTATCGGGGGTTGACGACTGGGGACAAACCTATCACTAGTTTTCATGTGGATTAACTTCCTCAAAACTCTCGATGCCGAAATGTTTCAGAGGTTGGTGATCGGAGAAAAACTTTTAGCGTGGTCCGAATGTTCATCGCGATTTGGTCTTCTCCGATTTCGCTAAGCGCGTCGGGTATCGACTATCGACGATATCATTTATTTCTCCATTAACGTTTACTCTCTTCTCCTTTTACCGATGCTGAAAGGGATCAGTTATTGATGATATCCTTGTGTGATGCTTGTGGAAAAAGAAAACTTTCTTTTGCTGATGCCGGTGAAGATTGGCTCTTAACGACCGTTGGTTTTTTTTCGAGTGGTTTTCTTTCATCCTTTAATTCTTTCCGATGTCGAATTTGGGTGCATCAGGTGAAATTTTTTGGCTATTGATTCTTTATTTAAAGGTTAATCCTTTTCATTTATGGGTTTTCATATATTCAAGAAAACTTTGAGAGATTTAATGGGAGTCAAGATGATAAGAAAAGGCAACATTTTTCACAATGAAGTTGAATTAGACAGTGCAAAAGATCAAGTGGTACCCAAAAAGTAAAATTTGACATAGGCTTTTTTAGGGTGTGTTGAGTGCTCAACAAATGGTGACTTATTGGGTGAAAGCAGAATCTTTGTTCCTCCATCGGGCTTGAGTGATGCAAAAACTGGTGGAGAACTTAACTGGTTTTAAATCAGAGCCTCTTTTACCCTTCCATTGAAATTCTTTGGTTGATACCTCCGGGTCTACCTGTGGGGTTTCTTAACCTTTATTCTGCCTTATTTTCCTGTAACCTTGACTCATTCCCTCTTTTGACAAGAGTCTAGTAGAGAATTCACTGGCACTAGGCCTTTTATTTACCTTCATTCATTTTCTACAGTGTTTCTCCACTTCCAACGAGCGTCCATAGCCCCGACGGAGTCACTCTGACGTCACAGACCTTGCTCCGCTGCCAGCGAGCGTCCATAGCCCCGACGGAGTCACCCTGACATCACAGACCTTGCTCCACTTCCAGTGAGCATCCATAGCCCCGATGAAGATATATGAATACCCTCTCCTTCTGTCTGCTCATTTGATATAGTTGACTTTTACTTTGGCAGAATTCCCTGAGTGAGCGAGAGAGGAGGACATCTATTATTTGCAAAAGTATGAGGTGATTAGGATGAAATTCACTAGTTCTGTCTCCGAGGTGCATGTAGTCCTTTCCATATTTCGTTCTTTCCCTTAAGGTCTTACCAAAACATTAAGCAGACACTTCCGCATTTCCCCAAAGTTGTTCATTTACGTAGGTTAGATAGAGAATCCCTTGAAACAACCGCAGGTTCTTCAACGTTTCTTGTGTTTGTATGCGAGCGACGAGTTAGGAAGAGAGTTCGGTATGTCACATGATTTGAGGTCAACCATTATATTGCTTCAACATAATATTTCAAAAGCTCATAAGCATGATCGCAAAGGAAAAAAAAAGTATAAATGCAAAAATACCAAACGACGCATCAGAAATAAACACAATTTATTTATTTATTGAAAATATTGTTTCAGGGCTTGGCCATTTACTGGGAGAGCGTCATATTCTCCCCTCGGATTCTGTGGTCGATATGTGACTAACCCAATATTCTCAGCCACCTGGAAAGGTTCGATCCATATATTCTGGAACTTAGAATGTTTGCCCTTAGGCTCATTTGCCTTGTCCCACTTCAGGACTAGGTCTCCTACTTTAAAATTCTTCTCTTTAGACTTATGCTTATCAAACCATATTTTAAATATTTGCTGGTGAGCTATGAATTTTGATTTATATTTCTCCCTTTATTATTCTAACATGAGCAGGGTGTCAATTCTTTGTTGTAAGGTTGATGAGGGATGCCCCCCAGACTCCTGAGAAAGTTGAAGAGATGGGAGATATAACCCGTTCGAGAGTATGGCTTCCTGTACGTATACTAGAAAGTATGGGGAATTCCATATAGCTTCGTTTGGTGTAACTCTATATACCCATAAAGAGTTATGGAGTAGATTATGCCAATTCCTTTGGTTGTTTGCAACCGTTTTCTTCAATATCCTCACTAGGTTCTTATTATTTGATTCTTCCACTCTGTTTCCCTGTGGATAATAATTTGTAGAGTATCTAATTATGATTCCTTTTTCTAGGGAAAACTTTGTTAATAGAGTGGAAGAAAAATAAGCTGCATTCTAAAACATAAGAACATAAGGGACACTAAACCTTGTGATTAGTTATTTTTCTATGAATTGGATTACCACCTTCATGTTTACATGAGTCAGAGGGATGGCCTCTGCCCATTTTGTGAAATAATCGGTGGCAGTAGTATGTACTTATGTTGTTTTGAAGAGCTTGGTGTAATCTCTCCTATGATATCTAACCCCCATTGCTCAAATGGACTAGAAACAATCACCGGTTGGAGTGGGACCACTACTCTCTTCTCTCTCCCAGTGATTATTTGACAAGTTTTATAGTTTCTAGCGTATGTGTGAGTGTCCTTGAACAAAGTGGGCCAATAATAGCCAACTCTCAGTATCTTATGAGCGATAGTGTCTCCTGCAAAATGTCCACCTACAGGGCCATCATGGATCTCCTTCAGAACTTTGTTGGCATCTTCTCGTTCAAGGCATCTTAAAATTACCCCATCATAATTAACCCAGAAGTGTATCGAATTTATGAGGCAATATTGTGCAGATTTTAACCTGAGAGCTTTGCTTTCCCCAAGGTTGAGGTTTTCTGGACAGGTCCCATGGTGTAGGAGACAAGTCAATTTATCATACCAAGACTTATCCTGGGGAAATGTATGAAGCTTCACCACACCATAATGCCATTTCGTTCTCCCATCCAGGGTCTTCATTTACTTGATCTTGAGCCTCAGCTGTCAGTTTGCATAACCCTTGTCCTTTAACTATTTTAGCAGGTTTTATATCTAGATCAAATTCTTGAACTACTGCCATCTGATTCCCTCTTCTTTCCCCATCCCCTGTTGAGTAAATAGGGATCAGACTTCAGGGTCAGGTACGATTACTTTGGTGTGGTTCTTGAGGATGTAACATATGAAATGTTTTAGTGCCTTATAAACCACATAATCATGTTTATATATAGCAAGATAATTTAGTTCACCCCCCTGAAGATTAGTGCTCATGAATGATACTAAGGATTCATTTTTGTCATGATCCATCTGAGTTAATACCGTGGCTAACGACTGGTTGAAGGCGAAAGTATAGAGGAAGAAATCTTTGCTGAAATCGAGACTTCGCAGTACTGGGGCTTGAGAGATTGCAGTTTTAATATTTTTGAAATCCTTCTTCCGTTCATCATCCCACTTAAACTCAACATCCTTACGAATCATTTTTTGTAGGGGTTTGATGGTTTCCGTGAAATTGGGAGTGAACTTCCTCACAAAATTAATTTTTCCGAAGAACGATTGCATAGCCTTCTTGTTGTGAGGCAATGGAAGCTGAACTATAGCCTTAATTATTTCTAGGTCTATGCGAATTCCTACTTGAGATATGACGTGGCCTAATAAATTACCTTCCTTGACACCGAAAATAGTTTTCTTGGGGTTTAAGGATATTCTGTATTTCCTACACCTTTCAAAAATCTGGGTTAAGTGTTGGATGTGATCTTCTCTGTTCTTTGAATACATAGTCATGTCATCCAAGTAAACCACTACACACTTGTTGATTAGTCCCCAAAATGCTACGTCCATGGCCCTATGGAAGGTCTCTCCCACATTGATTAACCCAAAAGGCATGCGTTTGTAAGCGAAAGTTCCCCACTTGGTTAAGAAGGTAGTTTTCAGGCCATCTTCTTCTGAAACTAGAACCTGGTTGTACCCTGAGAAAATGTCTAATAAGGAGAAAATTTTAGGTCCAGACACGGTTTGCAGGAGTTTCTACATTGGTGGGACTGGGTAGTTGTCCTTTTTTGAAGCTCTGTTGAGGTTTCTGAAATCTACGCATACGCGAATTTTGCCATACTTTTTCCTTACATGAACCAAATTTGATACCCATGTAGAATGCCTAACCTGGAAGATAATTTTGGCATCTAACATTTTATTTAACTCCTAACACATGAGAGGCTCTAGGGATGGGTGGTACTTAAACTTTTTGTTGGAAGGGCTTTACTTCAAGATTTAAAGGGATAGTGTGTTGAATGATACAAGTATCATAAGTTTTCAGATCCTAGTAGGACCAAGCAAAGACATCTTGATACTGTCTGAAAAGTTTGAGATAAGCTTTCCTTTCCTCTTTGGATATCATCCTACCAAGGTTTACAGTTTTTGGGTTTTCCGGGGTTCCGATATTTATGGTTTCATGCATGGGAAAAGAACTACTGGTCTTCGCATTTTTTGACCCCTTGAACCTTTCCTTTAGGTCAAAAAAGTTTTCTAAGTTGACTATTCCCTTCGGAATTGTGTGAGACTTCAATTTGTCTGTTGGTTGATCTATCTGAGGATCAACCTCTGTTATTTGTTCCTAGAAAACTTCATCGTCGATAGCCAAGTCTTTAAAATGATCCTGGTTGGTCAAAAAGTTTATGATCTGTTCATCTCCTTCAAAGACCTTCCAATTAGAAATATTGTTGGGCACTGATGATTTGTAAAGTAGCTCCACAGTGAACCGAGAGGCTTCATAATATTCTAGAGGTGATAGCCTTGAAGCAACGGTGGCCAGAGAATCAACAAGAATGTTCTTTTCTCTGGGAATCATTGTAATGTTGAAAGATTCAAAATGTTCTATGAGCCTGTGCACTTCTTGTTGGTAGTTCTTTAGGCATGGAGAATTGAAATGTATAGTATTTCTTATCTGTTTGACAATGATTTCAGATTCTCCGAAAACCTTTAATTCTTTGACGTTTAGGTCTATAGATTTCTTTAGCCCCTGTAATAGAGCTTCATACTCGGCGGTATTGTTTGTGCACTCAAACTCAAGTCTACGGGATAGAAAATGTTGTTTACCTTTAGGATTAATGAGGATGCACCCTACCCCAGACCCTTCTTACGATTTAGAGCCATCAAAGTATAGGGTCCAAAATTGTGGGAACAATCTTTCAACTTCTTATTTACTGTCACTTTCCTCTTTTCCTCCTATTTGTTTTGTGATTTCTAACGTGGGTTCTTGGCAGAAAATGGTTTCTTCTGCCTCCATCGACAATTCCTCCTGAAAAATCATTTCGGAGTTTTGAGTAAGAGGGACATAATATGAGAGAGGATAGGTTCCCGAAGTAGGAATCACAGGAATAATTTCTTAGCACAGGGAAATCTGTCGATGAGGGCTCATTTAGGGTTTCTAGGTCAGTGACAATATGTTTCATATATCTTTCCCTATCAATTCTGATCATATTTTTGTGTCCCTTTAATGGAAACCAAAGGTGAGACCAGTCTGTACTAAAGTATCCATTTAACTTTTCAAACCAATCTCGGCTTAATAATAACCCGTAAGCTTCTGGGATATCCACTACAATGATGTCAATTGCTTGCACAAATTTAGTATTTGTCGCTATTCTGATCATTACATCTTTGAGTTCTCCCATGACTTTCACCCGGGTTCTATCTAGTTGTATTACATGTTTATCACTTTTGAGAGTAACGACATTTAATTTTTTGCAAATAGACAATGGCATAACAATGGAGGATGCTCCCGAGTCGACCAAACAGTTATGGAGGTTCCTGTTAAATACTTCTAAAGTTAAAAGGAAAGGTGGGACAAAAGGTTTTCCCTTCTTATCTTCATAGCAAGTGTTCAC
This sequence comes from Picea mariana, assembly GCA_032191745.1. NCBI lineage: Eukaryota > Viridiplantae > Streptophyta > Pinopsida > Pinales > Pinaceae > Picea > Picea mariana. Next base: position 60,898 of record JASDQU010103971.1, on the reverse strand, counting down.
AGTCGGTTTATTCCCTAGATCTGTGGGAGTTAGATTTCTTCCCAGGTCGATGCTTGTCGTAGGATTTTCTACTGATTTCAAAGCTTGTAACATGAAATCCTTTTGCTTAGGGATTCTACATATGTCCATAACTGATATATTAGCCTTCAACTTCTTCAAATATTATACTATGTTGTAATCTAGCTTGGGCGATTCTCATGTATGGATGTTTATAGGGTTTCTTTGGGGATCAAAAGGTGCTTTCGGGTGATTGGGAGATGATCTTCCTCCCAAAGTTTGGACAGAGGCAAGGTTGTCTGAGACCAGTTGACCCCTACTTCATGTTTGCACAACCAAGGCTTCTGTGGGTGGTTCCTAGACTTCACATAGGTCATCGGAAGGCATAGGTACATTAGGAACCCAAATCAACATGGTTGTTTCTTCTGGTGGATCAAACTCTTCATGATCGATGATATTTATAGTTGACCCGCTTGGTTGTTCGGTTATGATGACCTCATCTAGAAACCGATTGGTCATCAAATTCATGGCATGCACCCATTGAGGGAAGTCTCTTTCAGAGTGGTTCTCTTGGTGATAAGTGCAAAAAGAGTTGGATGCTACATTTCCCAGATAGATGTTTAGGTTGGCTGGGGGAGGTTCAATTTCTTTGAAAGGTGTTTTTTTTTAAAGAAAGGATTATAGGGCCTTTGGCCTTGGTTTCCCTCCCCTGCAGTTCTCTTCATGTCTATGATTTTGTTTGACAACTTCTTGACCATGCATTGTAGGTCCTCTATGTCCCCACTTCCCTTTTCAAGAGCTTGTTCTTCTTGTTTCCTTGGGGGTCTAGTGAGAAATAGTCCCCTCCGGGGAGGGGGTTGAGATTCTTTATTAACTAAGGAGACCTGACTTTATTTGCATCCTTTCATTTGGAAATCTATCATTTTGGATTCTTCAAAATTCTCAGCCCGGGTTCGTTTGTCATCCCTCTTCACAAACATGGAAATATAAGCTAGGAGAGCATTAGCATATACTTTGATTTGCAACTCCTGAGTAGGTTTAGCTTCGAGCTGGAATTTGTTTAAGATGGTGGTAAATATTTGATTAAAGTCTTTGACCCTTTCCTTCAAGCTCATGGTGGCGGTGAACAACTCAGCCATGAAAGCCCCTGTAGTAGTCTCTTATGCAAATTTATCTAAGAAATCTTTTTGAAACTTTGTCCAACTTGTTATGGATCCTACAGGTAAGTTAAAATACCACATGGAAGCCAAATTCTCGAAAGTGTAGGGGAATAACCTACATACTACATCTTAATGTTGGGCATACATAAGTATGATAGCTAGTATGAATTTCTTGATATGGTCTTCAGGTAATCCTAAAGTTTCAGGGTCAAATTTAGGAAGTAATTTCTCTGGGTGTCGGGGAAGGTTATGTACTTGTCCAGGGATGGCCAAAGCATCTCTGGAAAACACAGGTTGATTTTTTTGCAGTGGGTTTCCCCTCTCTTCATCATGGTCATTATGATCTTCCATATCTTCATATCCTGAAAATGAGCGTTCTAAGTTAAACCCTTCCTCTTCTGAAAAATCGTTCAGCTCAGAGACGTTGTCGGCTGGCGTTTTAGGGATTATATTAAGAGGATGTTTGATTTCAATGATTGTGAAATATATTAGGTCTTCTACTGTGCGAAAAAAAACCTAGTCGGGGGTGTCGACCACTGGCCTGCTTATTTTTTGTCTTCGAGGAAGTATCGGAGGTAAGGGCAGTGCACCGATCTGTCGGGCGTATTCTCTGGTGATTCTTCTAAATTGATTCAATTCCTCGTGAGGGAGAGTGTAAGGTATGTCTAGGTACAAGTGTTCTTCCTTGTCTTGGGGTGAGTTACTCATTTCAGGAGTGCTCAATGTGTGTGGGCTATCTTGGGAATGACTAGCCATGCATGTGGGCTGTTTCGGATCTACAGGCTCTCTGGAATATTATGTGAAATATGTATTCAACCATTCATTCTTCAGGACCTCCTTCTAGCACCAATTATGTTGATGGGTCCTAAATCTCTTTAACTCAATAACAAGAACCAAACCTACCATCGAGGTCCAATCAAACTCTGCAGTGTTTAGTGGTGGAATGGTTCTCCAGATATTGCAATCCGACCAAAATAATCGATGGGCTTTACATTTTCTTGTGAAGGTTTTCTCCTTCGGTTCAGATGTTCTCTTTTTTTGTATTTTTTTTCTCTTAGGTAGGACTGATATAAGATAAAGCTGATATAAACCAACTAGGTGACAAAGTGGGAACAAAATAAACTATAGGAGAAGAGGCTGAGCTTGGGATCACCCTCTACTCTAGCGTACAGACAATGATCGTCTACCACAGGCCTAGTACTAATATGTTAACCGTGTGAGTATTCCAATTACTGACTGAGATACAAATTATCAAAATAAAACATGCACGTGATAAATGATGCTAAGTAAAATAATTCACTCAACTCTAATCGTCAATCACATAAAAACACAAAGATTCATTTTCATCATTAAATAAAGAACTATAAAACATTGCATCAGATAACTTATCAATAGATTTAATAGCTCTTACTCGTTACCGCATCCATTCATGAGACGAGATAGGAAATAGTTCTTATCCACATTCAATCATACACACATTTGATGAAAACTTAAACTTGTCTCTGGTCCAAAAGGACTTCTCAATTAAAGGCAACTCCAAAATAATTCTTAACAAAACCAAAAATAAGAGTTTCTTGCAACAACCATCAACCCTTTACTAAATGTTCGATGCTCCTATTTATAACATAACATTAACTAAAAATAACAGCTAAAGTGCAGATAAGTAAAACAAAATTTGCCAAGTGGCATTTTATCCTATCAGTTTGTCTAAGAGTCCTCTCAAGATATCACTTAAGAGGGTGACTCTTCTCGTACTCCGACCACTTGATGAATAAATCCTCGTAGGTGTTGGTGTATGGGAATCTATGTTGTTCCATCAGGGCTGAATAAATTTCTCTTATCTCTATCGCATGTGCCCGATACTTTACTATATTGGCACTTAACTGTTGCAGCATAGCCTGAGCTTTGATCGGGTGTTCCATAAACTGTCACTCCTCACCTTGCACCGTGTCTGTCACCTTTGCTATTTCTTCGGCCCATAATGAGTCTTTCTTGGTGTGCGATTTGACTATGTCACTCAAGTTGACAAAGTCGTCGGGCATGCCAAACTCGGAGAGTCTGATATCCTTCATTGCCTTGTGATTTTGACCCAACTCTTCTCACACTTGGTCCATTTTTCTTGAATCTCTCGATGGGGCTCCCATGCCATGTTTGCCCAATACTCAGAGGCATCTTTCCTGCAATCAAAAAATAAAATTCTTTAGAGACTGCGTATAGAGAAGCACTGGGTAAAATTTATGTATGAAGTGTAAGAATGAAAAATCCAAACTGGTACATATCTGTAAAGCTTGCTAAACTTGGTTATTTGATATTCACAGGATCTATGCAGCTTTCGAATTGCTTGCTTCACTTCTGTTAGCGCCGTCATTTTTCTCTAGTTAGGGTGGGTATTAGTCGGGTTACGTCTATGTGCCACAACATGAAATATTGAGTACGTAATAAAATGAGGTCGAATTCAAGCCAGTGGCCAGTTGGACCTTGGAGTCGGGAAAGGATGTTAGAGTCAAACATGTGTTAAGAGTACGAGTCTGTTCCAAAAGAGTCGGGTCCTGTCATAAGGGAATTCATTAGGTGCCTCAGGTCGAGGCAAATTGTTTGAACAGAAGTCACTTCGACAAGTGAAACAAACATCATCAACTCATCATGAAGGTTGGAAGGATGAAAAATCACAACGCTTGTATCACATATGCCCTGCAACTCTTATCGGCTATACCTCGCATGCCCCTGAATGTACTCACCGCGTGGATGTGCCACATAAAATATTCAGTTCGTTTCAAAACATCCAGTTGCCATGAATTTGGTGTTCCCTAGCACATTTTCATCTACTTCCTACTCTGTTATAAATTCTGGATGTTCTGCATGCATTCTAGTCACCAGCCGAGCTTATGCACTATTGGCAGTTCATCTCACGATCCCATATTGATCAAGTTTTACACCTCGGGCCCTCGCCAAGTCTTTCAGACATAAGACATATACGTGTTGCACCATGGGAACCCCTCAAAACATAAGAAATTGAATGTAGAGCAGTAGAAGCACCAGGCCTGAACCCCAAAGCGACCAGGATTCGTTCCTACTTGTAGCGGGAATCCCCGAGGTTTCAAAGGGAGATTCCCATCTTCTCACAGAAATGATGATATCACACCATGTGAAGGCCGAAGTGGAAGGGGTTGTGCTGGAAGGAGGGATGTTGGAAGACATGCCTCCCTAACAATTGATACCCCAGAGAAGGGGTAGGACAAGGAAGAACAAGGAAGCCGGGGAAACACAATTTCCAAGCGAGTCGCGTGCAAGATAGACTGCCGAGGAATTACTTATGCGCGCTATTTTGCTAGAGCATGTTGAAGGTAAAAGTATGGAAAGTAGGAGTAGAATGAGGAGGGAATATTCCATGAGTACTAACGTTTGAGAGTCGACTCAGCAGCTGAAACATGTAGAACTTGCCATTGCCAAACTCTACCAGGAAAATAGATAATTAATATGACAGTTGGTAGCAAAGACCTTTGAGGTTTCAACATCATAAGGCCGTGAAGGGAACGTGACATGGCATAAGAGACAGCTCTGGGAAGCGCAGGATACAATCATGTAGCTGCGTGAAGCACAAAGGACGTCAGAAAAATGTGACACATCACCACCCCTATGACGAGACCTGTTGATGACCGAACCAAGAAACAAGCGGTTATGATGCGACCGTACACAATTGTTTTCTATTTTGGGAAAGAGGTCATACAAAAGGCCACTGATTGGAGGAAGGATCGTTTTCTAGATTCTAGGGATAGTAGCTAGAGAGAAGGGCAGCCCAAGCGACACCTTCGCCTATATATTTAATGTTTTTAATGTAAACCAGGTTGGTTGGCCAAATAGTGTATAGTTGGATGTGTTGTGATTATCATTGATGGCAGGTGTGATTGTCATTGATGGCAAGATCAGAGTAAGCAATGATGGAAAAACAGGGACAACAAAATCCCGGGAGGAGAAGTGACAGTGATCTTTGGATCCCATTGAGAATTCCTGATGAACATCAGATCTGAGCCCGAAGTCCGACCGGCGTTGGATCTAGGAGAACCTGCACGTTTTTTAAAGAGAAAGGTGAAGCAGGGTTACAAAATCCCGAAGGTAGGAGGATAGTTTCAGATACCGAGAGTTGGAAGAGTCAAGACTCTTCTTCATCAGGAGTCTCAGAATCGCGAAATGTGAAACCCCGAAAACTTGAAACCCTAAATAGGAACACCAACAAAGAATTTCGTAGACCAGGAAATAAATCCATTTTGGGGTCCCAGATACCGGGAGTTGAAGTGTCGAAACACTTCATCACAGGAGTGCCGAAATGCCGAGTCACTGAAATCCAAAAACCCAAAACCCAAAATAGGCACACCAACAAAGAATTTCGTAGACCGGGAAATAACTCCATTTCGGGGTCCCAGATACCGGTAGTTGAAGTGTCGAAACACTTCATCACAAGAGTGCTGAAATGTTGAATCACCGAAATACGAAAACCCGAAACCTGAAATAGGCACACCAACAAATATCTTTGCAGACTAGGAAATAAATCAATTTCAGAGTCCCGGATATCGGGAGTTGAAGTGTCGAAACACTTCACCATAGAAGTTTTGAAATGCCGAATCGACGAAATACGAAACAACGAAATACCGGATCTTTGATCCGAATCCATTTTGAAACTTAGGATACCGGGAGTTGGAGGAGTTAAGCACTGAGACTCTTCACCACAGGAGTCCCGAAACGGTGAAATGCAAAATGACGAAATGCCGTTGATCCGACTCCATTTCGGAGTTTCAGATACCGGGACTTGGAGTTGTCAAGAACTCTCACAACAAGAATACCGAAATCGTGATATGCAAAATCACGAAGAGATCTGGATGGTCGAATCATCAAGAGTGTGGACCATTGATTCGACTCCATTTCGAAGGTTTGAATACCGGGAGTTGGAAGAGTCAAGAGTTGAGACTCTTCATCAAAGGAGTCCTGAAATTTCGAAATGCGAAATGTCGAAATGTGAAATGTCAAAACACCTTTTTAGTGTAAGCCTTGGTCACCGCCGGAGGTCACATCATCAAAGAGCTGTAGAGAAGAGCTCGAAGAGACAAGCTTCATTTCGAAGTTTGGGACATGGAGAATTGAGACTCTTCACAACAAGAATGCTGAAATTCTAAAATGTCAAAATGCGAAATAAACGCAAGATCCTATGGATCCAATCTAATGGTGCAGGTGAATTTAAGTATGATCGGAGGGCTACTGTTGCACTTCAGAGTGTAACTTCTAGAAACAACTGATGGCTTTTGCTAGAGGGATGAAACAGGCCTCAGTGTGATTTCCAGAGAGGATGAAGAGGCTCAAAGCATCTTCCGGTGGAAGGAAGACTATTCTTAGAAGTGTTTAACAGATGGAAGAGTGTCGAAGCCTGTCACTGCAACAGAGAGGATCAACTCAACTTTGATAGATAAGACGATGAGTCTCAACTGTGAGATAGGCCAAGGAATCTCAACATAACACCCAATGATGATGGATGCATGGGTTTAACTACCAGAGAAGCTGAAGAGTTTCCATGATGATCAGGCAAAGCACTCAACATGGAGAGAGCATGCAGAAGCATGGCGAAAGAGGATGCACAAGGTGCACAGAGACTATATGTATGTAGAACAAAGAAGAGATGAGCGTTGATGTTGTTCAAAGTGATCAAGGAATGTAGAAGGAGGAGTGTGCAGCAGCAGAAACATGGAGAAGAGGAATGGTGCATTGAATGGACATGGTGCAGAGAGCATAAAAGGAAAAAGAACAGAAAGCGCAAGGAGTGTGCAGAAGACACTAATGCAGATAGAGCAGTGCAGTGTATCAAAACAGTGGTGAGAACGGTAAGCCATTGAAGAAATTTATATCGCTATAATAAGTCTTAATGGAAAATATTTATATTTCAGGGTGGTAGGGAGGTGCTAGGGAGGACTATTGTCCTCAGAGGTTCAAGTGGGTGCTTGAACACAGGGAGTTGTAGCTTCCTTCTAGTTGGTTCTAGAGAAATCAGGGAGTTGT
>JASDQU010103971.1:42207-52865 GCA_032191745.1 Picea mariana | reverse complement strand
CCCCCTCTCAGTTGTCCAACATGATGTATTGATTCCTTTCTTTGTGTATGTATTTCCTATATTCTTTGTATATATATTTTCCTGTCTGAAACATAATGTATTTTCGAGCCTGGAATTCACTGCGCAACGTCAATTGTTCGCACCATTCAGACAACCGTATTTCCTCCAATTTAACTCCAAATTTACCCTCAGTGGTGTTCTGAGTTGCTTTGTGTGTTTTTGTCCCCACCATACGTCGATCTTTCACTAAAGACTACTACTCGTCTAGCCGACAAGGTATCGGGGGTCGGCGACCGGGGACAAAACTATCACTAGTTTTCTTGTGGATTAGCTTCCTCAAAAATCCCGATGCCCAAATGTTTCAGAAGTCGACGATCAGAGAAATTTTTTTAGCGTGGTCCGAATGTTTGTCACGATTTGGTCTTCTCCGATTTCGCTAAGCGCGCCGGGTATCGTCTATCGGCTATATCATTTCTTTCTCTGTTAACGTTTACTCTCTTATCCTTTTACCGATGTGGAAAGGGATCGATTATCGACGATATCCTTGTGTGATTCTTGTCACGAAAGACAAATTTTGTTTTCCGATGCCGGTGAAGATCAACGCTCGATGACTGCAGGTTTTTTTTGAGTGGTTTTCTTTCATCTTTTAATTCCTTCCGATGCCGAATTTGGGCACATCGGGTGAAATGTTTTGGCCGTTGATTATTTATTTAAAGGTTAAGACTTTTAAGTTATGGGTTTTCATAGATTCAAGAAAACTTTGAGAGAATTAATGAGAGTCAAGATGATAAGAAAGGGCAACATTTTTCACAATGAAGTCGAATTAGACAGTGCAAAAGATCAAGTGGTACCCAAAAAGTAAAATTTGACATAGGATTTTTCAGGGTGTGTTGGGTGCTCAACACTAGGTCAACATTTGAATCAACCCCATATTCTTCTCCAACTATACTAAGTGACTCACATCGGTCCTAGATTTCGAGAGCATGACGAAGACTATTATTTTTTGAAAATACTGTTATGTAATTAATATGGTAAAAAAAAACTTCTATTTTTAGCGGGTAGTTTGATTTTGTTCCTATTTTAATGTAACTAAATCCAAAATGAAGGAATGCGGTTAAAGTTTGACTTCCTTAGCTTAGGGATGGATTATACCTTTATATTGGATCGTTTTGAATGTACAAGGGGTTGGCAAAAGCGTGGAGGACATTTTGTCTTGAATACTTTGCAATATTTTTGAAGTTTAATGAAATAGGGAGTGTGAAAAGAGCTTAAATGATACTCCATAGGTTTCGTTTTTCGTGTCACCATTATGATATAGAAAAAAAAAAAAAGACTACTCGATTACATTCTCATGGTTTCACGAGCATGCGAAATAATTAAGACTTGCTCGAAGTTTTTCCTGAAAAAACCCTAAAAGGATCTATACATGCGGAAAATATATAAAAACAAACCAAAAAAGTGGAACCTTGTTCCAATGTTTCACCTCCATACTTTCTCAATCTGCGAAAATCAACCACTTGTAAAGTTGTTAGGACTTTATGGTTTGGATAAATTATAAAAAATAATATAATATGCAAATAAAAAATGATAAAAGTCAATAAAATAGGTAACAAACCACATTTTACCATTTCATTTGTAACTTTGACCAAACTTTGCTCCAAAGCCCTTTTTCACCTCGATTTTCCATTGTTTATTGTGGAGTGCATGAGGAATCATTTCACAATTTTTCTATGCAAAAGAGGTAATCCCCTTCTCCTTCATTTTTGCATGGTTTTAAAATTGATTTTCATTGGTTAAAAGTGTGTTTTGGGTTGATTTTTTGGGGGGTACCAATGCGTTGTTGTCATCGCAGGTTCCCTATATCACGACCTGCGACGATCTAGGATCATCACAGGTGACCCTATAGATAGGGTGAGATGACACCACACTGTGCGAATGCATAGGCCTACGACGACCGCAACCCAAAATTTCAAAAGATGAACCCAACAAGGGAAAACCCCCAGGAAATAAAATTATGATGCTAATCTCTTTTTATGGTTCCTTTGAAGGTCTTCCATGGTCAAGATGTTGGAGTGGCGCAAGCAAGAGCACGAAGAAGAATATTACTTCGTCTGGAATGACCCGAGAACAATTATGGCCCTCTGGTAGTGTGGGCTACTGAAATTATTCAAGAATCAGGGCATGAGGGCCCAAATGAGACTACTTAAGTACTTAGTTCACATGTGGGATGTGAACGAGCAGTCATTTCATGTGGGTTCCCACACACTCACCATAGATATTGAGGATATCTATTTCCTAATAGGACTATCTCGTCGGGGTTCACGAGTGACACTTATAGGTAGCAGGGGTGGTGGTGAGCCTATGAACTACTACATCAATCATCATTGTGTGTCGTGAACCGAGAAACATAGCGGTAAGGTCACTATCAGGGATGTCTGAGATTTACCTTTATAGACTATCCTCTATATTATTACTCGCATGGTAGGCAGTGCAGATCCCCACATGGCTCTACAGAGCCATTTTCAGTATGCATTGGAGTGTATGGATCCCAGAGTCTTAAACTGGTGCGAAGGGGTCCTTAAAATTATGAAGAAACAACTTACCAAATGTATAAGTGGTGGGATGAAACAATTTGGATACAGGTCTATTTTGGTATCCTTCTTCCTAGAGAGGGTCCCAGTCTTATGCTTCTAGGTAGAGTGAGGTATACCTTCTCCACATGATCCGAAGATGAAGAGGTGGGTAGATCTCATGGCCCGACATGGAGGCAGTCACATCGTTAGGTATAACGATGTATTCTTCGAATGGATGAGAACTCAAATGCTCATGGTCAATGATTATGCATATGTCGAGCTAGAATTCCATGGAGATCTAGACCTAGCTCTTCCTGAAGGTTCCCAGTGGGGGGACATAGGTAAGAAGGAAATTTTGTTAATATAATGTTTTTGTTATTTTTAATGATATATAATGTTTTTTTGTGTTGTTTTATCTGATGACTAATCAAGTGCTCTTCGATAATGCAGATGTGGTACCTTATCATCCTCAAGGTTCATCCCCTATCCAAAGGCGAGGGGAGAGAGGTGTCATAGAAGGAGTAGCTGCTGCCGACTTCGAGACCATAGAAAAAAATATGGAGGGACTCACAATGAATATCACTGATGCCTCTATAGATGATATTCCTAGGCATTACCAGTGCCACACAGTGGGCATATCCGCATCCATCGGTCTAATTCTCCATAGAGTATCACAGGAAGTTGTGTGTTATAGCGAGAAACATCCTTGATGCTTTGTTGTATATGAAGCCATGTGCTTCACATTTTTGATATTTTGGTCTTCAGAAAAAAAAACACTTTTTGTAAACTTTTATCGTTATTAATATGAGGCTCCTACCGACTTACTTGTTTTATGTACAAAGTGTGATTGGATTTTATAAATGTCTCAAATTTATGTCTAACACATAATTAGCCAATGCATCTGTTAATGTATTTAAACATCTAGGAATTTGTTGATATTCAATGTAATCAAAATGACATTCCAAGAGGCGAATTCGTAAATATACCCTTAACAAAGTAGGACTTCAGATAGAATAAACGTTACTCAACTGTAGGACTACCAACCATGAATCAAGTCATACAATAAGATGATGGATTCCAAGTGAAACAACGTCAGTTAAAAACTCAATAACTACACTGTATTCTGCGATATTTTTAGTTGCACGACTAAGGCAAACACCATGTAGACTGATCAATTCATCTATAGGTGCATAGATTGCCCAAGCAACAGACTCTAAGTTTTGAGTACTGTGACTAGAACCATCAACGAAGCCAATGTAGGGTAGTGAAGACACTAACATCTGGAAACCAAGCACAATGCAAGGTAAGCAGCTGAAGGGAGAAACCAAACAACATAAAAGCACACAAGAGTATGATACACTAAAATACACAACACTCATGCAAAAATGATTTAAGCATATTACTTGTTCAAGTAAATCCCATTTCTGGGTTCACTCAAAGGGATTCCATCATAATCTACCATCTCATAAGATCCTTTCTCCAACAATCATTTCACAATATAAGGACCCCGCTACATGGGCTCGAATTTACCGACCCCTAGCAAATCACAATCTTGCTTGTAAAGAAGAACTAGATCACCTTCAGAAAAAACACGTGGTTTGACATTCTTGTCATATTGAGCTTTGACATGCTTCTTCTGAGTTTCAATAACTAAGGCGGAATCACGATGGGTCTCGTCTAATTGCATCAAATACAAAAGACGTTCCTCTTCAGCAGAGGTGTTAGGGAGAAGTTCGACGACTAGTTTCAAAGATGGGATTTCACATTCAATTGACAAAATTTCCTCCATACCATATACTAACTGGAAATGTGTGAATCTCGTGGCATAATTAATGGATGTCCTATAGGCCCATAGTGCTGAGAACAACATCATGTGCCAATTTGACTTATGAATTCCTACCTTCCATCGAAGCATAGTAGTGAGAACTTTGTTAATTGCTTCAACCTGGCCATTGACTTGTGGATAATAAGGGGTTGAGTTTTCATGGAAAAAACCCAACTTCTCAGTAAGTTCAAACATCATGAAATTATGAAAATGACTACCGTGATCAGTAACAATGGCTTGAGGAACACCAAATCTAGTAATGATATGATTGAATATGAACAATGTTGTAGTTTTCCCAGTATTATCAAATGTAGGCATTGCCTCGACCCATTTATTGAAATAATCCACAGCTACAATAATGTATCCATGCCCCTCGGTCGAGTGAGGGTTACATGTCATGAAGTCAATGCCCCATTTAGTGAATGGACCGATGAAAACTACAAGGTGAAGAGGAGCAGGGTGAGATCGGATCTTATTGTTGTAAGTTTGACAAGTGTGGCATTTCTGGACGACAGTAATGCAATATTTAAACAACGAAGGCCAGAAATAACCAACTCATAAGATCTTTTGGGAAGTGACATACCCATACATATGACCTCCACATGCTCCAGAGTGACAGTCATTCAAAGCTTTCTCAACTTCATCATAGGTGAGACATTGTCGAAATATGGAATCAATGCCATGGCGGTAAAGGGTATCACCAAGGATGATGTGTTGACGGTCTTGATATTGTATACGACGATGATATGTACTAGAAATATCAGGTCAAAAAGTTTGGGCCTGGAGATAGATGATAATATCTCTGTACTATATGTCATCAGAACTGATTAGAAAGAGGGATTTGTCAGGTAAGGAATCCTCTGCCAAATTTTTTGTCTCAGTAGAGGGAAGGTCACATATCAGTTCAGAAAAAACCAAAGACTTATTTTACTTGGCACACTCAAACTCCAAATCAAACTCCTGGAGAATAACTACGCATTTAGATTACTTCCCCCCCAAAAATTGTCGAGTAAGGATATGTTGTATGGGGTTGCAATAGGAAATGACTGCGGTTCTGCGTAATAAGATGTAGTGATGAAAACGTTGAACACCTTGAACAACTTCCAAGGCCAGTTTCTCCACATGTAAATATTTGGTTTTGGTAGTTGTGAGACTCCTACTCAAATAGTATATAACATGTTCATCGTGTGAATCATCCTCTTGGACTAAAACCATGGAAATGGTAGAGTTCGAAGCAACTAAGTACAAGAAATAATCTCGGCTATAGTCAGGTTCAAATAGTAGTGGTGTACGGGTTAAGGCAAGTTTCAAAGCTTCAAAGGATTTGTTTGCAATATCGTCCCATACAAAATCGTAACCTTTCTTGAGAAGCCGAGTGAATCCTTTCGTTAATTCAACGTAATTGGGAATGAATCGACATAAAAAGTTTGCCTTACCTTGCAAGATTTGGAGTTGGCGTAGCATGGAAGGAGGAGGTAGATTAAGGATATATAGCGTCAACCTTCAAGGGGTATACCCAAATCTCATGTATAGACATGATAAAACCAAGAAGTCAGTCGGATTCCACACAAAAAACACATTTGTATGGATTCAGACGTATGTGATAATAACGAGAGCGTAGGAAAATGGTATGTAAATGTGTCAGGTGATCTTGAAGATACATGGAATGTGTCGATATATCGTCTAGATAGGGTTGTACAATGTGCTTAATGTCATGAAAAGCGTAAGACATAGTGCGTTGAAAAGGTCGCACCAACATTTTTTAGACCAAAAGGTAGTTTCCGATACGTAAAGGTTCCCCAAGAGAAAATAAAAGAAGTCTTGTGTTGATCCACTGGTAAATATTGATTTGATTATAGCAGGAGAAACTGTCCATCAAGGAAAATATTTCACTCCCGACACAGTCGTCAACGATCTGGTCAACTAAATGGGTTGGATAATTTTCCTTAGGACAAGCTTTATTTATATCCCTATAATCTACACAAACGTCGATCGTGCCTTGTTTCTTATTTACCGGAACAAGATTGGATACCCAATCGGTCAAAGCCACAGGATAGACAAAGCTAGCCTTAAGAAGTTTTTCAACTTCAAGATTTATAGCATCAAATTTATGTGGATGTATTGGGCGAAGTCTTTGCCGAACAGGTTTAGCGTTCAGATAAGTCTTAATCTCATGCACAACAATATCGAGATCAATACCTGGCATCTCTTCATAACTCCAGGAAAAAACGTCACAAAATTCTTGGAAAAGGGCTTGATAAGTGTGAACCTCATCAGTAGAACATGAGGCATCGATATGAACATTTTCCACAACTCTGAGTTTAATCGATATGTCAAGAGGAATGGTAGGTGAAATGTTACTCGAGTTCCCTTCGTACAAAACATCGTGTGTTGACTTAGGAACAAAAGAAATAACAACAATGGTCGATGAAGTCAAAATCCATTGGTAACTCTCTATGATATCACGTTCCAGGAAGAGAATAGAATGATGATTCCCATCGTCCCATGGGGTATATTCCATAGACATGACTGACATGATCATCCCATCAGTAGGAAAGATCACGTGAAATGAATCAGGAGATGTATCACAGAGAGAAGGAGGAGGAGTTGTCGATTGAATATCTTGATAAGCTAATTCGACCGGACTTAAAGGCATTCAATCATCGTAATGAAGATAATCACCAGAGCTAGGTATTATCCATGGGTCATATAACTCAAGGGTTTCACAAAAAATGGTGGATATCATGTTAATCGAAGCGACAAAAGGAGGAGGAATATCGGGTGGTGAAATAGGAAATGTACCCATCAAGGTTTAATATTTTAAAAGACCCAGGCCGATATTCTCATAACTGGGAGGTGTTTTCGAGATGAAAGGTACGTTTCTAGTACATGAATTGTAATTAAAGAAGGCCAATTGGTCGACAGTAACGACCTTTCCTTGGTGTGGGAAACGTAACACATGGAAAAGGGTAGACACAACTACACATATGGAATCAATCCATCTATGACCAAGTAGAAGGTTATGATCAAGAGGTGCATCAAAGACCTCAACCTCGACATTGACCGATTTACCTTCTAAAGTAATAGACAATGAAGGAAGAACACCGTAAGGTTTAAATCCTGTACCATTAAAATCTTTAAGAGTATTGTGTGACTCGGTAAGGGCAGGAGAGATAATATCTTTCCAACAAGTAACAAACATAACACAAGTCGAGGCTCCTTCATCAATAATAGTTCAAAAAATATTATTGTTTTCCACAACAACTTGGATCTGAAACGCTAATTGAGGAGGAAGCCTTGGAATATGATCTTCCAAGTCAAAGATTATTAAATTAGTATTTGTAGGATCAATTCCACCAATATCATTTAACAACGCCTTCCATTGAGTAGGAAAACTTTGAAGGACTTCGAGAGCTGACATCGCAGAGGCTGCTTGCACAAGGTCTTCTACAATACTGTAGTTTTGGGAAGCACGTGCGTGAGGATTAAAAGAATACTTTCGAACAACACACTTGGGAGGAGGGAGAAGAACTATATCGAGACCCGGTCATTTGGTATGAAGATGACCGTTTGGAGGTGAAGTTGGAGGAGGAGGTTGAACCAACGAAGGTGGTAAATCATCAACTTTCTCTTTCAATGGAGAATAATCTTTGGCTTGAGTTGCGACTACAACTTCGTTCTTCTTGGAGTCACCAGTACACATAAGGACATAAGACGTGGTAGAGGGAGAAGGTTGGTCATGAATGACCAATTGGGCCTGCTGATGAGAAGGAAACGGTTGTGACAAGATGGCAGGTGTAGAAGGCTTCCCGGTCCCTTGCAGGAACTTAGTAACCTCAGCGCATCGTGAACAATCTTTTGTATAATGATTGTCACAACAAATAAGGAAAGGGTAATGAGATTTATGTTTATCTTTATCATCCGTGGGTTGTGTTTTGGGCTTCTCATATTGTTGATTATTATTTTTTTCCTCCGTATTCTTACCCTTCCCTTTATTTTTATTTTTATTTTTACAGGTAGGTGTAGATTGAACCGAATTAACTTCAGAATTTTTACTGGAGGGAGGAGTAGGAGCAGGAGTATTTTGTACATTAGAAGCAGTAGTCTTGGGATTCATATGACTGGCTTGTGTGGACTGAGTCTTAGCATGAAAGGTGTCAATCACGCCATCAACAACATGAGAAGATACTGGAGGTGTTGGGGTAGGATTCGTGGAAGGATGAGGGGCGTCAGGGATCAAGTTGTAAAGTGTGCCTGTTTGCGAATAAACAAGATCTAGATACTAAGCATGACTAATCACTTGCTCTTTAGTGACGACACCACCCATGGAAACATCATGGGCTATGGGTCCAATGAGTGATTTGGAAAACCACTCAACCAATAGTTGATCAAGAATAGGAACTTTTATTAAGCGTATTCTCCTCCTCCACTCATGGATGTGATCAGAAATTTGAGTAGAAGAAGATCGCTTAAAAGAACTTAAAATTTTGGTTCCTGTCTCATATCAAATTGGTAACTGGTAATGCGTTAAGTATGCCATGGCTAAAGTTTTAAATTCATTAAATAAGCCTTGTGGTAACTCAATATACCACTTGGTTGTCTAACCCTTGAGAGTTCGTTGGAAAATTTGTAATCTTATGGAGTCATCCATCAATGAGTTGGACAAACACCAAAGATAGAAAGTCATGATGTGATTATTTGGGTCTTCTCCCAATCGACCGTCAAACTTAGGAATATCAGATGGTAATTTGGCCGGTATGACGGGCCAATAAGGAGAATGCAAAATAGGATCATTCAAAATCCTATATAAATCCGGTAAATTAAAAGTGGCAAGAAAAGGCAACTGTCTGTTCACTTGAGGAAACTAGTAGTTTTGAGGAGGAAGTCCGGTAGGTATACTAGTCTAACCATAAGCAGTTTGTAGATAGTTAGACAGTCTTGACAGATTCAGTTGTGGAGGGTTTTGATTCAAATATCCAATGGCATTTGGTTGATTAGGTATGTTCCCTTGGAAAGGACCATTAGACTACAAATTTTGAACCCAAGTAGGATTCATAGAACCTGGATACGGTTGACCAAAATTAGGGGGTACAAAAGAATTAACTTGAGGATGTTTTCCCCCAAACGGTTGTTGATTCCCTTGGAAAGGAAGATTCCAAGGTTGAGATTGTAAAACATGTATATTTTGTCTATAAACTGGGTTATGGACTCTAACTTGAGGTTGCCCCCCAACTTGACGTTGGCCTCCAACAAGAATATGAAAACTAGAAGTGACAGAATGACTGGTGCCTCCAACTGGATTGGAACCATTAGGGCCAGGACAATTAGATCCTCCAAACAATGGTGGAGGAAGAACGTAAGACCCCCTGGAGAGAACCTAGGCAGGTGTAGGAACAAAATGACTAGAAACATTATACCAAGGAGGAACAAAAAGTCTAGACCCTCCGGATGGATTATGGGCAGGAATAACAATGGAAGTATTCAAAGTGTTATACCCAGGGGGAAGTGATGGATTTGGTCTAAGGAGAAGTGGTGTTCCAATAGGAGTTTGAGTGATAACCACATTTCCGGTAGAAACAGTCGTAGCTTGTGGGACCATGGTAGAGTGGGCCATCTGGAGAGGAAGAATTGAGTGAGAACCAACCAACAATTGGTCTGAAACTATGGTGACATTACTGGTTGTACCAATAAAATGATCTAAAGGTACTATATAGGTAAAAAACGTCTCAGGCATTTTCAATTCCATAGGATGATTAGAACTCGTTCCTAGTGTGCCAAAAATATCATGTCCCGAAGAAGGGGCAGAACTAGGATTAAAAATTCCAGCAGTGTGAGTTGGGGTTCTAAATGATTCACTTTGAAAAATTGGATCGTCTACTCCAGATCCTGCGTTAGGTCTAGTAGGTACTTCAATATTCTAGACAACAACAATTTCTCCCGATGATTTCATTTGGAGAAAATGTGCATCTTGTATAATACTCAATAACAGATTTTGGGAAAGTCTGAATGCCTCTAAAGAATCCAAAACAATTTTGAATCCCTCTAAAGAATGTGAACTTCCAACCTCAGAGGCTACTTCATTATTGACTTCTTCCTCATGAGAGCCCTCTAGTGAGTTAGGAAGAAAAGGGAGGTAACCTTCCAGATATTCCAGAGGTAGCCCTTGCATCCTACGTGAACGACGAAGACCGATGTTGACCGAACAAAATAAAGAACTAAACAAATCTATGGCCAACTAGAGAAACAAACAACACTCACTA
>JASDQU010103971.1:9644-29287 GCA_032191745.1 Picea mariana | reverse complement strand
AGCATGGCCTGTCCTGGATGGATGGGGGTGTTACAATTAATATATTGTGTTACCCTACCTCAAGGGTTTTGACTATTTCTTATGTTCGGTATTTTGGTGAATGGTTTGAGTTTTTCTTGTTGATATTGTATATATCAACAAGAAAAACTCAAACCATTCACCAAAATGCTGAACACAAGAAATAGTCAAAACCTTTGAGGTAGGGTAACACCATATATTAATCCTTAAGGAAGGATAACACTCCTCAAGCAATTCTTGATACATTCACAATATTCTTCACTATGTTTCATTGCATTGCTTACACTTCTTTCTATAACTCTCTCTATCTCCTTGGAACCTTCTAGAGCCTTATCACATTTATTACATCTAACTACCATAGTGGGCCTTTATTAATATAGTGGACCTAGTCCATCGTACACGAACACATTCTCATATATTAAATGACTTCCACTAATACATAACCACATTCTCATTGGGTACATCCCTAGGTACCCCATATTACCTCCCTAGGTATACTGCATATTTCCTTTTATTCTTTTAATATGTTTCTAGGTTGAATCCAAGTTGGGACTTCTACCTAAGCATGAAAAAATGTGTCAACCTTGACTCTACCCTAATCACATAATTCTTCCCCAATTTGAAAACATGTGTGGGAATTCTACCTAAGCATTAAAAATAGCGTCAACACATGCTCCACATTGGTTGGAATTTTGTATTAGTTATTTTTCACAGGTCCCGTCAGTTTCTTATGAGAGACATTTCATTGTACTATGGATCCATAGGTGAGCATCTAGAAGGTTAATGATTGGATTTTATCTTTTTCCAGCTATAAGCCTCTGGGCCTTCAACCCCTTCGTCCTATGAAATGAGGGACAACCCCTTATTGGGTCAGTATACCCAAAAATCCCAAAAGGTGAGGAGATAAGGGGATGAAATGTGGAAAGTGACAAGTATGGTCGGGAATGGCATGATGACTCATCAAGAGGACCTCCCAGTAGAAAACCTATCCCTAAGGGTGACCGACTTGCTAGGGCGTGATGCCAACCACCAAAGTAAAACAAGGAAAAGAGAATATTGTCCAAGCAAACATTACATAATCAAAAGTAGTAATATATGCAACAAACTCAAATGCCTTGAATATTGAAATGACACTCACCATAATACTTGGCTTGTACCTCATGGAGAAAGACCCAATGTCTTATGGAAGCCAACTGATGTGGTGGATATCGTCGTGATGAACCTAGAGTTATGGTGGCGAGGTGGGTCTATGTTTGTGCAAGTGGAAAATGTTGGTCAGGTTATCTCTCGATACTCCATTTCTGCAACCTGAGGTCCTCAAGACGTTATCTCTTTATTTATCCCTAGGAGTTGGGGATAACAGGACCAATATGGTATGTTATCACACAATTTGTACTTGTCCAAATCCCAAGACAAGTAGGGGAAATTTGTGTAACTACAGGATAACTTATCACTGTCACCTTAATAGGAAATCCTCTTGTTTTAGGGATATGTAAGGTTTATCCTAGGGGAAACGTCCTCGGTAACCTAAAGCGTTGGAAAGCTAAGGCTATGGTCAAGTTTATCCCCTATTTCACTCGTTACCAAAATCACGGGGTCTATGTCGAAGAGGTTGAAGAAGATGAAGAGTAATTTGTGTACCTTCCTGGAACAATACAACATAGCATATATATGGCAATTTCAAGTACAAAAATGATTTTTAAGCCTCAAGAGATGATAAACAATGTAAAGATATGCTAGTTGACATAAAATTGCAGCAATAGTAAAGTTTACAACAACAAATGATAACTTGTAACAACTGCAAGAAGAACACTTCAGAAATACTTGAAAAGATAGTGAAAAGTTAGCACTAATTAGGTAGAATGAGTGTCACTTGTTATAGAAAAATTTTGAGTGTGTTAGCTAGCATTTAAAGTCAGTATGCAGAAAATTGCAGTGGTTAGTATGGGTGTAACAATGTTTTCTAAAAACACCAAGTATATTAGTAATCTAGGCTAAGTTAGGGTTAGATATAGTTAGTAAAATCTTAAGAGAGTAATTTTTAAGTATTTGATCAATCCTTCAACAAGAGAGATGTAAGAAACTAGTGCCTTTAGGGATTATTGAGTAATTTATATTAGTACAATTAAATTCATGAAATTAATGATAATACTTGTCAAAGAACAAAGAGATGAATGCTAAATGTGTTGGCACTTCAAGGCCTCAAGCATTCAAGTCTTTGAAGAAGGATTCCACTAGAGCATATCACTTTAAGGCCCTGACGTAACCTCCTCTCCTTGAACTATTGAAATATACTTATGCAACAAGAACTAGAGCAGTGATTCTAAAGTGCTGGCACTTTAGGGTTTTATAAATTTTTCTAGAAAAGTTATTCTTTAGAAAAAACTTTGCAAACAAAGAGAAAGAAAGAAATACCTTATGTTTCTTGCTCCTAGAGTTTCAAGCAAGCAATTTCATAATCTTCATCATGAACAAGTAAACATACGATAGATATTTAACATGAAATGAAAATTGCATATTTACTTACTTCACGAACAAAAATCTAGCATCAAAACCCTAGATTTCCAAAACGTTCACCAAGAATGATCTAAGAAGAATCCACAACAAATATCGAAGAATGTGTGCATAAAAATTTTAGCCAATAACCCTTTAAAAGGGCGCAAATTTCATTCCTAATCCTTGATGAGGAGAGATATGATTAAAAAATGAATTAGGCCAGCCATATTTGTATGGGAAATCCTAGACTTATTATCCAAAAGTTGTGTCTTTTCACAAATCTGATCCTACTTCTCAGTTTGCTCATTAAAATAAAAAACAAATTCGATTTCTGCAAAATGATTCTCAAAAGGGTGACATCGTGCCCTTCTAGGGTTACGTTGAACTCCATAGGTGGGGTGTTGGGCAAGGAATATGTAGCGCTAGGCCTCTAAAGGATGAAATTCATGCCCACACGTGCAAAAACCTCATCAATGTCCTCCAATAAAACCCTAGCCCTAGGTGACATCATGGGCTACTAGGGTGACATCTAAGGCATCCAATATCTACAATCAAGATGGGAGGAGTCGGGAACTCTTGATATAGGCCTACCATAGTGCCTCCAAAGGCAACAACCCCTTTCTTCACTATGCAATAAAGTCATCATGACCCTACCCCAAACATGGGGCTTTGCATCCATCCTCGGGCTCCAAATCCCTCATGAAGATCTCAACAAGTCATCTCCTCATGAATACGTGTCCACCAGAAAATGTATTGCAAAGACAAACATATACACCCTCCAAGGATCCATAAGTCACAGGATCATGCCAAGTAAGTCACATCTAATAATAAAACCACTCGAACATGTGCATCAAACCCCCCTTTTCAAACTAAACAAATTCTCAAAGACGTTATACAATTTCTCAAATTTAGGTGTGGGAGGGGTCTCAAGGCATCCTATTGGGCCAGTCAATCCCCAAGTCCAAGGTGTTTCCTGAGAAAAACCTATATAATTCATGTAAAGAAGATGAATTGGATGGGGGTAAGATGTTTGGGCATCAGTTTCATGACATACAAGGGTTCGTAGTGTCTCAATTATGGGTGCCTTTGTAGAGGGTGTAATGCACCTTCATTTTCAATGCATCCTTTTTTCAATCCCATTTATTTTCCATTAATTAATATAAGTCCAAAAGGATTGGGTACTCCAAATGGGTAACATAAGACTTGGGAGGCAATACCACAATGTCACTTGAAGGGAGAGGTACATAGAGTGTCATAGGGGTTAAGAAAAGGTTGTAAATCACTTGTGTAAATCCCTCATCAAAAGGGATGTCTATATAATATGAAAATGTTTCTTGTAGGTCTTTGATTTTTCAGGAGAAATGTTTCATTGTTCTCAAGACCTCTTTGGGAAAGAGTCTAGAAAGTTATAATTTGGATTTCATCTTTTTCCAGCTATATTCCCTCTGGGCCTTCAGGCCCTTCTTCCCATGAAATGAGGTAGAATCCCTTCTTGGTTCAGTACACCCGAAAATCCGAAAAGCTGACGAAACAAAATTGAAAGAGCGTGGAAAGTGATAAGTATGATCGGGCATGGACAATGAATCTTCAAGGAACCCCCCAATAACACTCTATCCCCAAGGGTGGCCAAATTACCAAGACAAAATGACACCCACCAAGGTTAAATAAGGCAAAGAGTATAATTTCCAAGAAAACATTCTGTAATCAAGAAATAATTCTTTGCAACATGTTCAAATTCTTCAATTATTAGAGTGACACTTACCACAATACTGAATTTATTAACTATTGAAGCAATACCTATTGTCCTCTGGGGCCAGGTCGGTGTGATGGATGATGTTTTGCTACTAGTGGCGTATGATGATGCATCAATGAATAAGAGGGGCCTTGCGGAGCTATGTTAATCAATCTGGCTCTTGACACTCCATGTTTGCTACATGTGGGCCTCGAGACATGATCTCCATAGTTACCCCTAGTGTGAGGGGGTAGCATCTGGATCATACTCGGGGACATGTGCTCATCGTAGAGTGCATGAGAACCTCAACATATCTAGTACGAAATGTTCCTACACACTCAAGAAACATTTTAGAGTACCTAGGGTGGTGCTATCACCCCTTGTTCTTATTAAAATTGATCAAAATCGAAAAGTAAACACTGAAAAGAAAATTCTATTCTAAAATGTCGATGCAAACATATAAGTATGGCATAGCAATGGTGCAATGTGTAAAAGTAGTTCATGTAAATAAAGGGAATGCATGCAAATAAATCTAGGCTAAATGAAAACTACACTAGCATGATATGTAACATGCAACATATATACAATGATATGCAAGATGCAAATTCCTACCTACCTACCTATCTATGTTAGTAATAAATTCTAGGTATAAGCATACAACGAGTACAACCATGCTAGCATTGTATTACAACACCTACCTTTGTGCTTCATAATTTACCAGAACAAGAATAAGTCAAGAAAAAAAGGAACATGAGTTATAGCATGTAGTATATCATAGGTAATCATAAAATCTAACTCATGGAGGCGAGAGGGAGGGAAAAAATCATGCCAAGTCACATTTCCAGAAGAGTGCTCTATCGATCTCTGAAAAGGGTCGTGAAAGTTCGAAGACTCGAGAGGTTAACTGAAAGAGTCTAAAGGTTGACCACCTTGGACCTCATCACTCCTTGAGGTCTGAGAAGGGATGAACAAGAATATGGAAGATTACTGACAAATCCTTAGGGGAAAGGTTTAAAAAATGAGGTATCAAACTTCTTCTCAAAAATTTCAATCTACATTTAAATTCCAAGAGAAAGTTTTTCCCTAGGGACCACTTGGGACAAGGGACACATTTCCCAACAAAATCCTTAACAACATAGTAGTATAAAGGAAAAGAAGGAGGTTGGGAAACCCCATCACAAGTATCATGTTCCAGGAAAACCATGTCCTCACCCTCATCAATATCTGAGCACAATGGTGGCTTAAACTCTTCTTCATAGAATATATCCAAGTACTCAAAAGAATATTCATCAAACTCTTCAAGGTATGACTATAAATCATTATGAAAACACTGCATTAATTCATCCCTTGGGTATTTGGAACACATCTGTAATTATGTCATCTCCTTGTTTCCACATGTTAAAATCAATATCAATCTCACATGATAGTTGCAAAGGAAACAATCGGAAATTACCTTCAATGTCGTAAATGGGATTTCCATCATGACCAATCACATCCCATTTACGTCTTCCAACACATAAAATCATCAACATTGTCAATCACATCATCGCCTTCATCATAACATGAGGGGTTTAGTGCATCCAAGGGTTCCTCTATTTCTTCACCTTCTGAATCATAGAACAAAGCATCATCAAAAACCTGAAAAAGGAAAATGACTAACTACATTCTCTTATTCTTGTGCAGGATGAATGGAAACTTGGATGACTTCATCGGGTGGAGGAGCAAGCACCAACACTTCATCCTTATGCCTAACCTCTTCAAACTCTTGTTCTTCAAATAGGTATTTTTCGTCTTTAGTGGAGTCATGGGATAATTCTTTCTCATGTTCGAAGGCTTCTTCCTCATTCATGTCATAGAGCATATCAAGGTCTTTTTCACTGCCCCATCTGTTCATGAAGATATTTTCAAATTTTTCCATGGCCTTGATGCTTTTATCAGGAAGACCATCATACCATACTCTAATAGTGTCTTGAAGAGTGGCTGAGAAAAGATTCATCATCCACAGGGTTAAATTGAAAGAAATCCCAAAAATATCTCATGTGCTCTTTGATAATAACCTCACCATTACCGAAAAACTTGGGCAACCATTTATTCTACTTAGGAGGCATATGTCTAGGGTACCCTAGGATACTACTCATGTCCAAGGGTCCAAAAACCTTATCGAGGGACCATTTTGGAGAAACCATGGGTAAAAAGGTCATATTCTATAACGATGTTTGATATGGGTTGGCATCAATGGAGTCCCTAGATAACCCTTCAAGGATTATCAAAGTAAGTGATGGAATCACCCTCAGTGGAGTCACCCGGTAAGCTTGTAAGATAAAAGGGCTTTGGGAAAATCTCAACAAAGATATGTCGTTGAGGAAAACTGACTCGATTCTCCCCGACAACGATGCCAAAATTTTATCGCACTATTTGTACTTATCCAAAGCCCAAGACAAGTAGGAGAAATTGGTGTAACTACAAGATAACCTATCACTGTCACCTTAATAGGAAATCCCCACGTTTTAGGGATAGGTAAGTTTTATCCCAAGGGATGCATCCTTGGTAACCTAAAGGTTTGGAAAGATAAGGCTATAGTCAAGTTTATCCCCTGTTTCATTGGTTACCAAAATCATTGGGTCTATGTCTAAGATGTTGAGGCAGACGAAGAGTAATTTGTGTACCTGCCCGAAACAAGAAAACGGGGCATATATATGGTAATTTCAAGTACAAAAATGATATTTAAGCCTCAAGAGACGATAGACCATGTAAATATATGCTAGCTGACATAAACTTGTAGCAATAGTAAAGTTTACAACAACAAATGATAATTTTTAACAGCTGCAAGAAAAACACTTCAAAAATACTTGAAAAAATAGTGAAAACTTAGCATTAATTAGGTAGAATGATTAGCACTTGTTATAACAGATTTTTGAGTGTGTTAGCTAGAATTTAAAGTCAATACGCAGAAAATTGCAGCAGTTAGCATGGTTGTAACAATGTTTTGTAACAACACCAAGTAGATTAGCAGTATATGTTAAGCTAGGGTCAGAGATAGTTAGTAAAATCTTAAGAGTAATGTTTAAGTGTTTGATCAATCCTTCAACAAGAGAGATGTAAGAAACTAGTCCCTTTATGGATTATGGAGTCAATTATATCATCATAATTAACTTGGAGAAATTAATGATAATACTTGTCAAAGGAACAAGAGATCAATGCTAAAGGTCTTGGCACTTCAAGGCCTCAAGCATTCAAGTATTTGAAGAAGGATTTCACTAGAGGGTAGAACTTTAAGGCCCTAGCATAACCTCCTCTCCTTAAAATTTTGAAATATACTAATGCAACACGAACTAGAGAAATGCTTCTAAAGTGCTAGCACTTTAGGGATTTAGAAGCTTGTCTAGACAAGATCTTCTCTAGCAAAACTTTGCAAACAAAGAGCAAGAAAGAAATACCTTATGTTTCTTGCTCCTAGGGTTTCAAGCAAGAAATTTCACAATCTTCAGCATGAACAAGTAAAACATACCATAGACATTTAACATGAAATGAAAATTGCATATTTACTTACTTCACCAAGAATAATCTAGCATCAAAGACCTAGATTGCCAAAAATTTCACCAAGAATGATCCAAGAAGCATCCGCAATAAGTCTCCAAGAAGGTGCGCATCAAAATTTCAACCTATAACCCTTACAAGGGCGTGAATTTCAATCCTACTTATTGATGAGGAGAGTTATGATTGAAAAATGAATTAGACCAACCATATTTGTATGGGAAGTTCTGACCTTCTTATCCAAAAGTTGTGTCTTTTCAAAAATCTAAGCCTACTTCTCAGTTTTCTCATTAGAATAAAAAATAAATTCAATTTCTACAAAATGACCCTCGAAAGGGTGATCTCATGCCCTTATTGTTATAGCAAGATTTTCCTCAGCCCATGCAACTTTATCAGAAGGCATTTTACATTTCCCTATGCAGACTTGAAGTCCCTTTTTGCAATTCCCAGAGCCAAAAATAATGTTTTTCCACATATACGCATCCTAGCAACTATACAGCATGTTTATACGCAGGTTTCACCATTACAACCCACGTACATCGGGTTTTGTGCCAAAAATTAAAAAATTGTCTTGGGTTTCCATGTCATGTCATGAGATCTATGATCCTTGACCTTCCATATACTAGAAACGCTCCGACTTGTCCCTTCAATTCCATTTGAAGGATATAAATGGGCCATATCCATGCTTTAGAAGAAGGAAAAGAATTCAACTTTTGAGACAAAAGTTACTCTAGAGAAATTATTCACTTCATATTGAGTTTGCATCCCTTTGTCCTTTTAAGTCTAAACACATTGTTCAGCCCCCAAGCTCTTCCCTCTTTGATGGAGAACCTCATTATCTCTCTTATATGAGCTTGACTTTGGTGGAGGCCCAACTGGAAGGGACTTAGTTTCTAGGTTTTGAGACGTGTCGACACGAAATTTTGTCATTCATACACTTCTGGCAATCATATTTTAATAGAAATACTCTTTTCTCGTCCAATTAATGTCTTGCAAATATTTCAATTGTTATTCCATGGGCATATTTGTTATGAATATTGATGGATTATGCTATTATATGTGCTAACTTTATATATTATCACCATATGCTTGTGTATCTTGGTTGTTGAGGACAAGTTGCAAGTATATATCTTTGAGTCGAGTGCTCAATGGTGGTCTTCATCCAATGTCCAGACGAGGTAGGCTCTTTATCTTGTCTTGTTAGCATGTTTGTTTATATAGCATACTTGAGATTAGATTTAATTTCTGCAGTCATTTTGTTTGTTTTGGTTTATCCCATGCCATAGAGTTATTTTCCTCGTAACAAAATTGGCGACCATATTGGGGATTGAATCTTCTTTTCAAGGTTTGGAGTGTTTTTCTCCTTAGATTTCTCTCTGTTAGCTTGATTTTCCTTGTCATCTGATTTCTTGACAACCTATTTTCATTTTGAGTCTAAGTTTCTTGGCCTTATCCTTAACTTGGTAGTGTTCTAATACATATACGCAGTTTTTCCCTTGACAAACATGTACATACGCGAGTTTTCATTCTATAGGGAGCGTACATATGCATTTTTTTCTTAAACATTCGCGTACACCAATCGTTTTTGCTTGATTGCTAAGTTTGGTGTTTGTTGGGTGAGTTTTGATGGTTGTTGAGTCTTCTTGGGTCTCTATCATAATTGTTGAGTGCCTGCAGAATGATAGGAAACCTTTCTTTGGTTGAATTTTCGAGCAGTTTTTCTTTCTCATCATCTCTTTTATTGGTTGTCCTTGCATCTTGGGCTAGGTGTTTCCTTCTTGGTTTGTCTATTTCTGCTTACAGTAGGGTCTATATAGCAAGTTGTGGTTCAGTCCTTGCATTTTCATTCCTTTATATTGAAAATACAAAAAAATATACATTTTTCATTATGGCATTTGATCTTTTGGGTTCTTATTATTGATCTCGATACATGTATGCAAAGATTGTATCTTATTTAAAATCGCAGAGTTGAATTGAAAGTTTCATTTTGAAAAAGCTTATCATTTTTTTAAATTGAAGTTAGGACTTTGCATTATATTCCTATTCATTTTTTTTACTTTTTGAGTCATAACATCATCAGTTTGATGACCACATCTTTTGAGTAAACAAAGCTACTAAAAGTGACGTTGATAAATTTAAAATTGATTAGAAACGATTTTATTTTTCAGGGTACATAAACTAGCTTAAGATATAGAGCCTTGGAATAGAATTTTGTGAGTAAACTTCTCCAAGGCTATTAAACTCAACATATATGTCTGACTAAGGGAGTGGTGAAATCCATTGTATAATTGGTGACGTCAGGAGGCTCTGCTCACATCGGAGTTAAGCACGAGTTCACGTGAAGTTGGTTATGGAGATATCCCTCTAATACCTTATTAGCGTTAGAGATATTTCTGGGGATCTATTCGTATCTGGGGGTCTTGCTAGTGCCTTTACCTCTATGAGAGGTAGTACTTTCAAGATTTTGGGCTTTGTTACCCTGCCCATATGGTGGACCTGACTTATGACTCTTCTCCTACGCATTGGTTATATCTTGGTGGATTTAGTTGCTTGACATAGGTAGCCACATAGGTTACTTGCAGGGGTTATACTGCAGGTACCCTGGGTTAGATAAGGGTCAAACAACACACAGCCTTCATGGAGGATTACCTCTCTAGGGGGATCTAACCGATTGCGTTGTTAAACGCACGAGGGCCCTTATAATTGATTCTAATACCTTCGATATTTTGAAGGGAGTCTCAGGCCTGTCTTGGGCAATGCATACCTACTCTAGTGAAGGATTCCCCTTTTCAGCCATTATATCTTGTTTGTGTGCATTGACCTTTTTTCTTTACTTTTTTGTGTTCTTTGATTATTAGTTTACCTTAGGATTTTGTATTTCATCGTGAGTTTTCATTGTTATGGTTAGTGGAGGCCCCGTGACTCCCTCAATTAGCGTTACCCAACCCATGGTCTTTGCTCATTCCATGGGGATGAATCCTTTTGTATTTCCATGTGGTACGATGAATCAGGATACTCAGCCAATACCTTCAGCGTCTAATCATTTTTCTCATGGTATGCCAGAAATGTCTTCACACTTGCCATCCTTTGTCTCGTCGCCTTATGTGAATCCTAGTTTTGGGTCATGAGGCATGATGCCTCCTTATTATCCCTTTTCGTTTGGTGGAATTCATATCCCTCAACCAACTCTTACGGTAGGAGGTTGGATCTTCCATCCTACGGATCCAATCTTAGCTTCACTTTTCGAGGATCAAGTGCTCAAATGGGCAGTCATTCTGCTTATTACATCCAGTCCATCTATCCTTCTTCCATTATGTTGGTTCCTATGAATTATTTTCCCATGGCGGACCTCCATCTTTCCTTTGGTGGTTCATCGAGGGGGAGTCAATTTTATACTATGTGAAATCCCCTACATGAAGTTCCTTCATCTGGGGGAAAAATATATCCTTACCTGAGTAACACTTTTCATGTCACTTTCTCTTCGCAAGCAGATTCCTCGGTGATGATGCCCTTACAATCCTTTATGAATCAGTTTGGAGGAGGATACTATCCTGCTAGAAAGGTCGTGGTATATACCAGAACCCTTCTTGGACTACAATTTATCAAAACCAGTCTTCCCTGGAACCTTGGTCTCAAATGTTGCAACCACTCACCGCCGGTCCAGTCATTGCAATTCATACTGGCATTATATCACCAACCTCTATTATTCATGTTGGAGATAGGTCAATAACCTCTCCAAGTCATTTTGAATACCAACAACCAACCGTTGCAAGTCATGTTGGGGGCACAACTCTAGTCACTACTAGTCACACTGCACATTCATCACCAACCTTTGTTATTCATGTTGGGGATTCATCACCAACCTCTGTTAATCATGTTGAAGGTTCATCACCAACCTCTGCTAGTCATGTTGGGCATTCATCACCAACCTCTGCAAGTCATGTTGGATATTTGCTACTAGCCTTTGCAAGTCCTGCTGGGAGCATGTCACCAGCCACTGCAAGTCATGCTAGGGGCATTCATCCAATTGAGAAGTCTCAACGTATAAGACGTAAGCCCAAGTTCCTTTATAGGATTTGCAAAGGAGATCACCTTACTTGTTTATGCCCTACTACTATTGTGGTACAAGAAGCGTGGTCCTTGCCTGGGGGCCCTTCAGGTTCTGAGTCGTCGTTGGTTTCCCAACATTCTACTCCTTCTTTGGTTGATACAGTGGTCATGCTCATGAAATCTTTGGTTGACACTACTCTGGTTTTGGGGAGTGATGTGTCTCTTGACCATGTTGTCTCGCATCCTGTTCAACCAGTGGTCGTGTCGATGCAATCGTCGACCGACACCACTCCTATTTTTAGGGGTGATGTGTCTCTTGACCTTGTTTTCTCGCATCCTATTCAACCAACAATTGAAGAAGTGGTCATGCCAATGGAATATTTGACCGATCCCACTCTTCTCTTAGAGAGTGACAAGTCTAAGGAAGTGACATTGTCAATGAAATCTTCGTCCCATCCCACTCTTCTTTTGGGGGGGTGATGTGTCTTTCGACCATGTCCTTAGAATTTCTAGTCCTATACCTTCTGAACAAGGGAGAATTCCACTCTATTCGAGTACGATCCCTCCAAGTCCTAGGGTGGTTTCCTTTGATTGGAATGATCTTGTAGAGCCTCGACTTCCTTCTTCTACACCCTTATATATCATGGGCATTCTTTGATATATTGTAGATAAAGTAACTTCTGCAAGTATTTTATCCTCCTCAACTTGGAAATCTTTGGGTTTTTCCAAGTTTGTGTCAGTTATCTGTGAGTTGTTGACTTTCAACAGAAGTCTTACATGGGAGCCTTGGCCTCCCCCATTATATATTGCTTAGAAAAACATTCTTTGAGTCTTGTTTAAGCTCTTTTCCAACTCTCAAAAAGAAAAAATATTTATGAGTGAACTTGTCTCTTTCACACTCGTTAATTGGATCTAAAAGGATGTCTATTTGGTGTAAGTTTAACCCTTTTTTGGAACAAGTAGACTAATTTTGAAAAAGGAATACTCTAGTCACTAGTGGCTACAAGAGTTGTCCTAGGTATTGTTTTATACTTTTTCGGGCCTAGGGGACTAAATTTTCGAAAAAATACATTCTTTGGCGTTAAGATGTAATTGTACTCCATTATCATGCTTGCAGTATTGAGCCTATTGTTGGTTCCCACTTTCTGTCTATAAGCCTATTACCTCGGCAGTTTGCATCATCAGCCAAGTAGAGCCTTGTTTATATCCTTTGCATCTTGACACCCTGCACCCTAAAAGGAAACATTCCCCTGAGTGTCCATGTCCTGCATGCACCTCCTTGCATTGAGCATAGGTATGTTCCACTGTTGGAACTAGTTGTTTACTCGCAACACTTTCTTCCTCCTCTATATCATAGCTTTCATTTGTCTATGAAAAAACCAAAAAAAGATGGGCATGAAAAGAATATTAGCGCATGTTGGCAGCAGTCGTGTCACCTGTTGGAACACATATAAATACTAAGCCTTGAGCTTTAATTTATTAAACTTCATCCTTTTCATAATAACTCAAAAGTCGTCTTTCAAATGTTTAAATAAAATTTACTTCTAGTCATAAAGCGCGCACAATGTTCGTCGTCGATAAAGTTCCCCCGTTGATCAAACAATCCCCTTTTTCCCCGAGTTTTGGAGCCGCCTGATTGTTACAAAGTCAAGTCACTAGAGGTCACTTCAGAGCTTCACACTTCGGGTGTTTTTCCAGGTCTTAACTTTAAAGTTCTGATACCTGGAAAGTGTTTGAAGGATCCCATCCATAGTACACATGTACCTTCCTGATTCTTCCCTGGGTTGACACGTGTCGTCCTTTTCCAACCTTTTGATCCAAGGATTCCTACGATCCTAAGTGACACATGGAACCCCCTAGTCTCGACGCATCACCTAAAATGACGTCATCTCTGACACATCACTACGGGTAATATCCTTTCGGAAATAAAATAAAATAAAAGGCTAACTTGCTAATCTGCGAAGCAACAAAATGCCAAAATATTAAACCTTAATTAGTTAAGTTAATCATGATTAAAAGTTAATTAACCACTTTTCACTTCGGAGTTCGAACCTTTTCCATCCATCGCATTCTAAAATCCTGAAGTCCGAAATTTCGAAATACTTTAAACTTAAGCAGGGTTAATTACAATTAAAAAAATAATTATTCGATAATTAATCATTTTGCGGTTTCAGGTTTCGGGAATTCTATCTCGATCTAAGGTTAAAGTCTCAAAGTCTGAATACCCGAAAAACACTTAAATCTAAACACGATTAATTAATGTTTTAAACAAGACCATCTCGCAATTAATCTTTCACAAATTCCAGATTCGGGAAATTTCAAACCTACTTTATCCAAGTCCTCGATCGCAAACCACCAATATTAATGGCATTAATCACAAATCAACAGCAACGATTTCAATATAAATTGCAGACCATCGCCTATATTTTCTCATTAAGGTAAATGAATTTATCGTCAGTAAAGGTATTTGAAAATCAATATGCTTGAGGTGAATAAGAATATTGGATTTTGAATTCCACTTTCATTCTCGCAGAATAGCGAGTTTTAGCCAACTGAGGAGCTCACACATTCTCATGTAACAGGTAACATAGTTCTGATTTCATTAATATCATGGCACCATGAAAGATGGCTAAAGAATCTGGTGAAAGCGCAAATCCGAACACAGATGTTATGTCAGACACCTCACCAAGAGCCATTGATACTGTAAAATCATGGACACAGGTGTTTGATATGCTAGAGCACGAGCTTATAAATTTCCTTGAGGATTCAGGCAACGAAGTGAGAAAAACCCATGCAACCAAGCTCAGGGATATATCTCAGTCGGAGCTACGAAAAATAGCTGCACGTTCGAGGCTCATTTCTTATAACGACATGATAGGTTGGGCCCGAGAAAATGTCGACATAGCAACCAGGAGCATTTACAACTCACAAAAGGTCATTGTTGGGTCTTTTCGACCGGAGCATATACAATTAATGTATAAACTATCCCCCATTTTTAAATATAGTTACAACAATGCACTCATAACGGAGTTTGAGAAACAAGAGTGCATGCAATATGGGAAAAACTATCAAGATTTAATCAAGGACTGGTGGGGGCACCTAGAGAAATTCAGAGTAGACATTCACGTCATATATGCCACAACATCATTAGACGCCCATTTGATTTATGTGGCTATGATGTTATGTAGAATTTTCAGGAAGAAGAGCTCCACTCACTTCCTATTGGCATGGGTACCAATTATGCACGAAGTAGTCGAGGGCTACTCTTTCAACTGGGCCAAGATGTTATCAGACAACCTGGCTAAGGAAATCATAGAGTACCAACTGGAAAAGTCCAAAGGGAAGCCTGCCCCTTTCTATATGTCAGCATACATCATGGATTCCATTTGTTTTATGACTCATTTCCCTCTGATGAGCTGGAGTTGGACCCCGTCCAGCACCGAGCCTATCCATTTCTATCACTCCAAGATGTGGGAGGACAAAGCCAGAGATTGTTTTATGAAATCTGTCATTATGTAGTGGTGTCGATTCATATCACCCTATACGGTTTCCCACCTCCCAGAATTTTAGACAGAATCATGGCCAACCTGGGCAAAATAGCAAACTGGTATATCGAGGAAAACTTTTCAGACATCAGGTTTTTTAGGTGCTCTATTCCCTCCCATGCTCTCCCAAAGTTTTTACTAGATCGGTTGGTATGACGAGAAGTGGCGTATCAAACCATGATGGGGGGCATCAGAAAATAATTGAAAGCATCCCAGAAAAAGGTATGGCCAACCTTCCCTCTTCAGATTGGTATGTTTTCGTTGTTAGATTTCGGCCATTCGAAAGTAGAGGTTGCAGCTCTAGAAGAGGTCAAGTTAGTTGGTATTGAGTTTAAAAGGAATGATCCATAGAATATCGTGGAAAATCACCTATCTTAATACAACTTAAATAAGTATGTGCACGATATTTCCCCATAGGATGAAATATTCAGAGGATCCAGGTCATACGACGAAGTACTGGATAGAGTCCAAACTCTGTCACCAAATCAATGGGACAACTTATTCAATTTCCGAAAGCACAGATCGAATAGCTTGCCCAAGGTACTACAAGGAGATTCAGTAGCCCCTCTGTATACACAGGAGACTGTACCTCCTAGCCTTGAGTCAGGGATCTCTGAAAAGAAGGAAACTAAGGAAAACCCAAAAGACACTGAAGTCTCAATTTAAGAATTGGAAGCCTCGGTATCAACTCCATTAGGCACTCAGATGAAGGCTCAGCTCGAAGCCTTTCTGAAATGAGGACAGGATACATCGTCATCTACACCAGATAAACCAGTTACCAACACAGAAAGGAAACAGACATCCACAGAGATAGGAAACCCCATTATTTCATTAACAATTTTGTATTCAAGCCGTGGAAATCCCAGTTCTGAAGTCATATTTATAGATGATCTTACCCTTATTTTAGCAAATGAAATGCCTCCTTCAGACTTCTTTTTCAGCAAGAAGAGGAGGGCCATAGTTAAATGAGAAACGCATCAGAAATATGGTGCAACGGTCAAAATGCAAAGAATGTTATATGATGGATAGAATCTAGAGGATTCAAAATTCGCTAAGAGATGGCAGGTTCATTAGGTGTCGTTTCCACAGCCAATCAGTGGTCAGTAGAAAATCTAGTTGAGCAGTTGAAACAAAGAAACTTGTTGGTAGGGAAATTGCAAGACCAGATAATGACTATAGAATAGGATTTGAGAAATAAGATGAACAAAGAGTTTGAACAAGTCAAAGCCTATGACAGACATCGGATCCAACATCTGAAATCTAACCTTGATGAACTCTATCAAAATTCACAGGCCAATAGAGGATTGGTCACTCAACAGGAAGAATTAATCAAACAACTACAAGCCAAGATCGGCTTGACCAAGGGTACAACGGTAGAAATGGCAGATTTTCAGGATCAAGCACTGGAAGTACATGAAAAGCTAGAATCATCCCAACAGGATCTCTTTACAAAAGTGGAAGCCATCCAAAATTGTTACCGGGTAGTAGACCTTTCCCTGAAGAACATTTACATTAAAGAAAGAGAAGCTCGTTTAGCTCGGGCCAAGTTTCAGGAGGCTATCTTACTAGTACCAAAAGATGATGTATCAGAGGTTCCTCGACTGTCTCTTTCTGAGCAAACCAGAGGCAACATAATTTTGAAGGCCTGGGAAACAAATCTTGCCGAAAGAAAAAGATTGGCCAGAGAGGTGAACAAAGCTTTTCTAGAAGCAATGTCTTCACTAGACAAAGGGCTACTGGATGTTGAAGGAAATACTATCTCTGAATCCCTGGGACAAATTGACATAGCAAAGAACCAATATAATTCTAGGACAAGCAAAGAAGAAGCCATGATGACCATCCATCAAATGAACCAAATTTATTTGATCCAAATAAACTAATGGATAGTAAACCCAAGCTTGCAGTTACAGGTCACATCTTTGGGAGAAAAAAGGATACAGGAAAGGTTGCCTCAGGTAGAAAAGAAGCTATACATATTTGAAGCAACTGAACCTTCTGGGTTGGTGGTACAGTTAGTAAGTAGATGCATCCAATGTGTCGAATATGGGAAAGCAAGCACATCTGGAAACAAGTAAGAAAAACATGTACATACTACTCATACAGGTCAAGATCAGATGCCAACTATCTCCAGGCTAAAGGATGAGGAGAAGAAACATCTCTGCTAGCAGACGAAGAGACAGAGGAGAATGCTAATAGAACTTTTCAATTTCACATGTTGTAATAGTTACTATTTTTTGAATTATGAGAAGTCCAACCGTTTGGGGGTTGTGATGATTTTGTATAAATTCATAGATTGAAGATCTATCAGAGGTTTCTTCTTGTCGATTGTAACATATAAAACTCATCCTTATTGAGTATTAATACAAGTGCAGACAGGGATTCCAAGTTTTGTTTAATCTAGGGTATGTACTTCTTCTGTGTTTTCCATATCTCATACATTTCTTTAAACATTTCCTTGATAAATGTTTGATTCCAATTTAGTACAAAAACTACTGTAATCATATTGCATCAGTAATTTTTTAAGCAAGCAGTTTTTCCTCTGTATTTATTGTGAGTAAATCAAGCCCTGCAGACTGTGTAGATTATTGTATTTTACACTTTATTCAAGGTTACACTATCTATTTTCTTCTACTACAAGAGGGTGATATTCTTAAGTAATTGATGCCTTGCTTTGTTTTACAGTTTTGTATTTTCTTTCATTCCATTTGATATTTCAAATGTGTTGAACCTGCACAGATTAGATCTAGCTAGAAAATACTACACACATTTGCAGAGAGAAGTTGAGAAAGAAGAAGCAAGATAGAAAGAATGGAAGAATTCTCATTAACCGTATTCCACACTCAAAGAGTGAATAATTTACAATATATATAGAATAAATGAGTAACTAATGAGCCATAGTGGTGGTCTAGATTGATTTGGACACACACCAATAGTTACAAGAATAAACTGCCACCTAGTCTAGTCTCTCAGGCAGTTACGGGAGTGAACTGCCACCTAGCTAAGTTAACTAGTTAATTAGTCTTCAATTAACTCATTGAACAAAGAGTAGTGAGTTGGTAATGATCCCAATGTCGCATGGTGACAAAACCAATGCAACATCTAAACTCAACTCAACTAGTCAACTAAAAGAGAATATTCTCCAGGTGGAATATTCTCCCCTAAAATATAGGAGACTGGATAATGACTAATTATGACTAATAAACAAGGAATAACTTTAGGAAAAATAAATCCTAGGTGTATGTGAACTCCAACACCCCCCCTGAACATCACTATTGTGAAAATAAAGAATGGGTCCCGGCTATGAGGCCATGTTAGGTACCCAAATACAAAAGATACACTGAACTAAACGAGGAAAGAGGGAAAACCTCATGGGAACAAAACCCCTCCTCAAATTACAATGCATAAAATAAAAAATGATAAGGAACAAAAGGCGGTTGCTAAACAACCATGTCCTTCACTCCAAGAAGACCTCGCAACTGTGCAAGTTTGTGCTCTTTGAAGATTTTGTTGAAGATGTAGATTTTTGCACGGATCTGATGAAGTATATGCATCATGGACATTTCCACACATATCCACTTTATCTTCTTGTAATGAATAATATCCAAATAAATTTTGGATGAAATTTTGAAAACCGTGCGACCGTTTCCAGAAAAATGTTGAAATTTTGTTGATTTTAAAATGATCATAACTTCACTTTCTAGACTCTGTTTCGGATGATTTTTTTTTTGAAATTGGATATTTCCGGAGAGAAATTCAAATATCCAATTTGTTTCTGCAAATTTTTCTCAGAAAATATCAGAATGGCATCTGATGTGTGGGATCCCTTTTTGACTCCTGAGATGCATGCATGGTGCATGCAAAAGTGTTTGCATGTGACTCCTGAGATGCATGCATGGTGCATGCAAAAGTTTCTGCATGTAAATCCTGAGATGCATGCCATATATCTTCCACATGAATTTCAGAAAACAAATCTGAAATGGAGTAGACGTCATCTTCAATTATTGGAATACAAATTTCTGCAAAAACTTTTGTAGAAGACTCTTCATAATAAGAGACTTGATCTTCTTATGGCTTCTCTTCTGGCTCTATCTGTTCGACCTCCTACATGAATGTTCAAAATATTCTTTATTCCCAAATAGAACCTCCAATCTGGTCCATAATTCATTTGGATTTAATCCTTGTGATTCTTCATATACTTGATGGAAAAGTTTGGGAGAAACAGACATGTCGATACTTCCTATGGCCATATCTTGTCTATTGAGAAAGTC
>JASDQU010103970.1:319547-330701 GCA_032191745.1 Picea mariana | reverse complement strand
CATTGAGAATGATCTGCTCAGTTGGCAGGCAAGTCAAATCTTGATCCGTCCAAGGGTGTAAATTGATTGTTTCCGTGATGTTGGATAGGATTTTGGACCAGACTTCTTGCCATTTCAAAGAGGAGGATTTGAATATTATGCATTTCCTTTCTTTCCAAATATTCCAGAGAATAAAACCGGGTAGAAGCTGCCAAATCCAATTGAGGATGGGAGAGTGAAATAGTGAGTCTCGCCATCCCTCAATTGTTTCCCTTATGCCGGATCAGTGTCTATCAGAGGTTCTCCTAATGCTGGCGCATTGATCCCAAAGTTGTGAACTGAAGGGACAAAGTTTGAGAAGGTGATTTTGTGTCTCCTCCTCATTGAAACATAGAGGGAACCAAGAAGGACCTGTAAAGCCTCTTTTCATTAAATTCTCCTAAGTAAGGATGCTTTTGTTCATCGTTAACCAAAGGAAAGTGTTGATTTTGGGCTAGAGCTTTGCGCCCCATATTTTATTCCAGACTACATATTTTGGGAGGGATTTATGCCCTTCACTGAGGAAATAAGCCTCTTGGAGGTTGAAGGTGCTCGTGACATGAGGAAATAAGCCTCTGGAGAAGAGTGAATTCAGAAGTGCTGGAGGAGAAAACTTCGTTGAAAAAATGCAAAATCTTCATAATCAGATCAAGAGTTGCAAAACAATAGCAAGGAGTATAAACACAGAGTTTATCAGTATAGGAGAGAACTTCAATTTGAAGTAGGAGATCAAGTTTTAGCACATCTCAGGAAGGAAAGGTTCCCAAGAGGAACATATAACAAACTGAAGCTGAATAAGATAAGACCATGTAAGATCCTAAAGAAATTTGGTTCCAATGCTTATGAGATAGAACTGCCAGAGGATGTGGATATATCACCCATATTTAACGTTTCAGACTTGTATCCTTACAGGCAAGATGAAACAAAAGAATCAGAAGGCCAGAAAGAGATTCAATGGGAGAATCAGATGTTCGTAGCGGAAAATCCATAGATGGATAAAATCATTGATCAAAGGATTAGTAAGAAGATAATGAGAAAGACTTATTTGGAGTATTTGGTAAAGTGGAAAAGACACCCAATAGAAGAAGCCAGTTGGGTAAATGAATTTGATATCCAGAAGCATGGGAAGTTAGTGTAGGATCTCATGGACGGGAGTCCATGAATTTTTGTCCAGGGGAGTATGATGCAGGAGAATCGTCAACAAAGCACACATGGAGAGACAACTCAGCGCCCTAGCGTGCCTTTTGAATTATTGTTGAGATTCTAAAAACTGGCATTTCCTGTAAATCTTTTTGAACGGATGATTAAAGAAGATCAAAATGCTTGGAAGCCGAACAATCGCGTGAGATCTTGGATTTTCACTCTTAGACTTTAATGTAACAGGGCTTAAGTAGTAGTTAGTTTTTACTTCAAGAAGATAGGTAGTCAAAGGGAACCCTAAGAGCCCTCTGGTATAAGTAGAAGTGTTATATGCCCAAATGAGGCTGCTGAAAATTAGTATGAGATTGTTGTGATTTAGTTGTCGCTGAATTTTAGTTTTTGTTGTTTATCATAGCTGTAGTCATTTACATTTGAATGAATATAACAGAGGAATATTGATACAATGCATGGTGGTGTTGTTGCTTAAATCTTCTCTATTATTTTTTGTTTCATGAATGTATGGGTTATACTGTTGAATGTATGAACTTGTGAAATATTAGATAAGTTTCAATTGTTTCTTTTCTGAGAGCTCAGATGCAAGGAGTGCATATTGTTCGCAAGGTGTGCGTCGACAGAGTCTAGATTTGACTCAGAGAAGCTCAGGAGGGACAATAGGAAACTTAGACCGAGTGTTGCAAGGAGTGCACAGGGTCAGGAATTGACTAAGTGTCGAGAGATAAGGACTATGAAGCAGAAGGAGTGCGTAGTAATATTTATTTTGAAGAAATCTCTAAGTCTGAACTTTGTCAAAAATTTCAAGATCGCAAGGAGTGTGTCAGAGTCAAGCTTAGGAGAGATAGAAACAAAGATTCAACAGAGGGGGAAATTTGTTGAAGTTAGAGGATTGAAGGTTAAGATCCCTTTGGAGGAATTCAAGGTCATTAACAACTGTTAGATATCGAGAAGGTGCGAGGAGGCCAAACTCTGGAGTCCTTCGAAATTCATGTATTCGACATTTTTCGTTTGTGACAGAGTCAAATCTCCTGAAGCTACGAAGATGAAGTTCATATGGACCGTAGATCCAAAGGAGGGTACATGGCAGTAGATTGGAGAGTTTGAGAGGTAAGAACTCCGGAAGGTTTGCGAGGAGTAGAGTGCGAACTTTGCGAAGTCACGAAGAACGGAGTAGATCTGAACCGTTGGGTCCAAGAATGACACGCGACCGAGATCCGTGTAATCCGGGAGAAGAGCACTCCGGAGGAAAATGAGAGTAGTGAAGCCAAAAATTTTGAAGCCCGAATGGCTGAAGTAAATCGTGGTTTTCGATCTGAGAAAGACACGCCTCAACAGATCGCAAACTTCAAAGAAATGAGCAAGGGAAAGGAGGAACCATTGACCAGAACTCGTCTGAAGCTCCAAAAGGTAAGAAGCTAAATCTAAGCCATTGATTTTGTGGACACGCAGCGTCCGATCTATTGCTTCGGAGAGAAATACTTCGGGGAAAAATGAGGAGTGAAGTCCCGAAGGACAAAAGTACCGAAAAGACAAAATCCATCGAAATCGTCCATTGGAGAAGGACACGTGGCACTTGATATATAACTCTGGGTAAAAGTACTTCAGGGAGAAAAGGATTTGGAGCATTCGAAACTCCTGAACGTCGAAGTCTCGAAGTAGATCACAACTATCAATCAAGAAGAGCACGTGGCACTTGATCTGTAACTCTGGGTATGGAGCACTTCAGAGGAAGGAGGTGTTTGGAACACTCAGAACTCCCGAAGCCGGAGTCTCGAAGTAAATCTCAGTCGTTGGTTGTGAAAGGAGTGTGGACCATATATCTGATCTATGTGTGTTCGCGAGTTCGGAGTTCAAAGGATTAGGAGTCAGGTGTGTCAAGAACACCCAAAGTCCGAAGTTCTAAAGTGAGAAGGGAACGAAGGTTTAATCCAACGGTTTTCACTAGGGTCACGTGGAGGACTCCGCGAGTACTCAGAAAATCCCAAAAAGGGGATTTCGCACCCGAGGATAAGGACTTTGACCTGTGGAGGAAATATGAGAGGTTTAGTACGAACTTGAGAGCTAATTCATCTCTTGAAGTCGATCAATCCTAGACCGGGAGGTTGCGTAGTCCCAAGGAGAGAATGGGGGGGGGTCTGCATCACAAATTACCAATTTCCATTATCAATTTATCCATATATCAAGTAGGCTATGTGGTAATGGGTTAGAGAAAATAATTATCTGGGTTCAAGTTTGAAAATAGGGCTATTAAAAGCCTAAAACATGAAATCTAAGATCATGTTATTTAGAATTTGAAATACCATTACCATCACTCAATTCCAAAACATGCATGATGGGCCATGTTAATGTGTAGATGTGCTAAAATTACAATCATAAATGTGAGTTAATTGATGAGGAGAGTTAATAGGCGAAGGAGAGTTAATAGTATTATACATACTTGCTAGGTGTCCTACGTCGTCTGCATCAGAACTTTAAAACATATATATATATATATATATATATATATATATATAATACTTGCAATGCATCGGTATTCCGACATCCCATTCATCTAACTTTCAACGCTTTTCCGATGGTAGAAAACGTTGCAAATATGGAAAATTCGTTGATGCATAGTTTATGCCATTGGAATTATGATGACGTCTTCTGTTGTTGTTTAAGGTCCAAAAAATGTCTGGTCATATCTATTGTGACGATATTTTCTGTTGTAGTAGAGACGACATGTAAACCATACGTTGTCGTCGAAAGTAAGACGACATGTAAATATACGTCAGAAGTGAGATGACAATTTATGTCACTGTAAAATTGAGCCTTGGATGACACATGTCCATTAGATATTCCAGAAGTGATACAGAAGAATATTCATCGGAATTAAGATGGTACCAGAAATGACATTTGGAGGGACCAATGTTTGTTGTGATCCCGACAACATCACGTTCGAATTATGTTGAAAGGACCATCAGAATATGACCCAAATTTACTAGTGGCATGATGCATGATACTCGTCGAGTACGTCAAGTAAGTCCTGAAGGGCATGGCATGTATGACACTCTTGGTATCCTTATGAAATTCTAAATTGATATTTGAAAAAAAAAATGAAAAATAACTTAAGGGTAGGGTGGAAAGAAAAATTATTCTTAGAACTCACAAATGAGGAAAAACGTTAATTAATTTTTTCCACTTAGAAATGAGAAAAATTTAAATGAATGGACTAAAATAATAATTTTATCAATAACCTTGGGTAAAGTTAAATAAAATAAAAATTCTAGAAGGTATGCTCCAGTTCAAATATGTGCATGTTTTTATTTTTAGCTATTTAATAAATAGGAATATCTAATTTCATGAGAACTCTTGAGCAATGAAAAGTTAAGGGGGAAGAATCCTAGTTTAATTTGAAATCATAAGCTAAAAATAAGGTAGGCTCTAGAGTTAAGTGGAGAATGCATTAAATAACTAAGACACTAAGTATTCTCATGCATCTAAAATGAGATTTTGGGAGGAAATCTATGAAACACCAAGGAGAAAAATAAGAAACCTAAGAAGAGGTGGGTGAGGGAAATGAATTAAATTAAATTTAAAATTGGTAATTTCATGTGCACCTTTGCATGTAGTGGACACATGTCAAGAAGAATAATCAAATTAAGTTGATTTTAAATTACTAATTATGCATGAGAAGGATAGGTATGATTTATGTCATTTAGGGAGGTTTTGGGGAGGAAGGGGTGATCCAGGTGGATATAGGTGGCCACCCACCTATTCCACTGGCTCGAAAAAAAAATTTCACCTTGGTAGTTTTTCGGGTTCCAAACTTCCGGGGCCGTTTTGAGGCCCTAAATGACATTTTTCGGGGATTCGGGGTCCAAGGGCCTAGTAAAAGCACTAACCTAGAACAACAAAAAACGTTCTTTTGTCTTATACCTTTCCAACAGTGTATTGAGCGCCACAAACAAAGATTATATGCAAAAGTTACGCCCCCGGGAACTTGACGTATCAACTACCCCATTAGGGCCAGCAAACCTTTTGGCTTTTCATCTTCCGGGGTTAGGGCTTTGGATTTTACTTATGTTAAAAAGGCCTTTGGAGCCTCATTGTAACAATTATCTTCTTACAGATGTGAGTAGCCATCACATCTCTTCTCAGAGATAAGCTGCCACCATTCTAGCGAGTCTTTCACTCTGTATTTTACAGTCTTTGTACATTTTCGCTCATTAATAGAAAATTGTGTATTCCTTTATCTCTGTGTTTATCGTTGCATCTCTGATACATTTCTGTTATATTATTGAATATCTGATATATATCTGTACATTTCTTTATTATATCTCCGCTCTCATTTCGTGCTGAAAATAATCCGGCTCAGTGGTATCAGAGCAGGCTGCTCTTGATCGTTTTTTTTCAGTGCATGTCCCCGATGACGTCCAAGTATAGAAATTTGGGTCTTGAGCTTGTCTATATTGAAGAAAACCTCTCTCTCATGCCCAAGAAACCCTCCATGGCGGAAGAAAATAAAAACGATGGAGCAGACGATTCTATCAATCTGTTGCTTGAGAAAGCTTTCACGCAAAAAAGGGACGAAATGATGGAGAATTTTTCCCACATCCTTCAATGCCTTCCTATAGCAATAGGCACATATTCATCAAAAATCCACTTTAGAAGCACTTCTCCTTTTAAGGTATAGATTAATTTTGATATTCTCGTATTTGAAGGTATGATAGATGCGAATGCCCTAGACAAATGGTTAAATTTGTTAGAAGGTTATTTCTCTATTCATAATTTTTTTGACATGGAAAATATCACCTCCGCACTCCTTAAATCTCTCCCCCATGTCAAACATTGGTGGGAAACTTACTGGGAGCAAATTTCCAAAGAGGATTATGGAATATATGGGGTCGAGCCCACTAGGGATTTTTTTGTGGATGCGGTAAAGGAACAATATTACCTTGTTGGCAACTATGAGGACTAGTACATGAGATAGACCACACTGCGGCAAGAGAGGGGCCAAGAAGTTCCAAAGTTCACCAATACCTTCCATACCTTGTGCACCAAGTTGGGTATTAGAGACTCTAAACAAAATTTGGTTCTGAAATACTGTGGGGCTCTACATAGATACATCCAAACTAAAATGGATTTTTTGGACATCTCATCACTTGGTGTTGTTTATCAATATGCTGTTAAAATCGAGCAGAAATTTAAGCACAAGAACAAACGAGAGTTCGGGTCTGCAAATCTGCAACAACCAAAGTATGATAAAGACGAACCTAACAAACAGTCTCTCAAAAAGTAGTCCAAGCCCCAGGAAAAGAAGGGTCACAGGAAGACGAAGAAGGACACTGGAAAATGGTGCGATTTCCACAAAATCTCCTGACACAACACTGATGAATGTCTCTCAAAACAGTCATTGGTGGCCGAGATCAAAGACAAGGAATCAAACCCTGATTTAGAATCTGATTCTGAAAATACTGGTAAAAGACAAATTATCGACGCAGACCACACTGCTATTGTCGTGACCGAAACAATTCAACCATAAGAACCAACAGATCTAGAAGAGGGGGAACACCTTTTTCATTAACAAATGTGGGTGAAGGGGACCCTGCTGCATTTTATTGTTGATAGCAGAAATGAGAACAACCTCATCTCAACAGAGGTCGTCAAACAATTGGGATTGTCGACAACACCACACCCATAGCCATACAACATCGGGTGGCTTCGCCAGGGACGAGATCTTCGTGTCGGCCAGCAGTGTCGATTGTCATATGACATCCAACCCTTCAAAGATGAGGTATTATGTGATGTTTCCCCACTGGATGTCTGTGATGTTTTTTTGGGCCAACCATATATGTTGAAATTCCATGCTATTTATGAGTCTCGACCCTGTAGTGTCATTGTTACTCTAGGAGGTCATCTCTACATAATACCATAGGTAGTTCCAACTATTGTCCCACCTAAACAGTGTCGCAAGGTAGTATCTCATACTAAAAAATTCAGCTTCTTCACGATCTGTTCAAAAGGAGAACAAAAGGATACTGCAACCACTATAGCATTGACCCAAGCACCTTCTATCCAACAAAAGCAGGTCAACAAGATTGTAGTAAAATGAAAAGATTCCTTCTACACACAGTCATCTTAGATATCCCGACTGGTTGAACAAATTCAACCCCACCAGCAATAGGTTTGTGACAGCGTTCCACAAACTGAGTAGTGCAATGTCTCTAACAAGGCAAGCAGCTCACCAAGATTCAGATTCAGCAAACGCTTCCCTCTCTCCCCCGAGAACTCAACGCAATGGAGACCATTTCTTCCTAAGGA
The DNA here is from genome assembly GCA_032191745.1 of Picea mariana. Lineage (NCBI taxonomy): Eukaryota > Viridiplantae > Streptophyta > Pinopsida > Pinales > Pinaceae > Picea > Picea mariana. The sequence goes on along the minus strand of JASDQU010103970.1, from coordinate 323,225 downwards.
GGGAGGATTGATCCAGGTGGATATCGGTGGCCACCCACCTATTCCATTGGCTCGAAAAACAGTTTTCCACCTTGGCAATTTTTCGACAGTTTTTCGGGTTCCAAACTTCGAGGGCCGTTTTGAGGCCCTAAACAACGTTTTTTTGGGGATTTGGGGTCTAGGGAATTGTTAGAGGCACAAGCCTGGACCAATCAAAAATTGTTCTTCTCGGTTAGACTTTTCCAATGTGTATCGAGCGCCCCAAACAAAGATTATATGCAAACATTACACCTCCAGGAAGTTGACGTATCAACTATCCCCATCAGGGCCCGCAAACCTTTTGGATTTTCATCTTCCGGGGTTAGGGTTTTGGATTTTACTTATGTTAAAAAGGGCTTTGGAGCCTCATTGTAACAATCATCTTCTTACGGATGCGAGTAGCCGTCACATCTCTTCTCAGAGATAAGCTGCCACAATTCTAGCGAGTCTTTCACTCTGTATTTTACAGTCTTTGTACATTTTCACTCATTAATAGAAAATTTTGTATTATTGTATCTCTGTGTTTATGGTTGCATCTATGATACATTTCTGTTATATTATTGAATATCCGAGATATCTTTGTACATTTCTTTATTATATCTCCTCTCTCATTTCGTGCCGAAAATAATCCAGATCAAGGGGAGACGTCTTACACCCTATTATTAGATGGTTGTCGTAATGAACATTTTATCTTGAGCAATCATATTTGAGAGTTTGGACATTGGTGTATTTTTGGAAGTGGGAACCTCAAATCTTGTGAGCTTGAACACCAATATTTTGACTAGCCGTTGGTATCTATGGGGTTGGCAAGATAGTAATTGGTGGTTTTAATCGACAAGGTTCAATAGACACCCAACAACTTATAAGCAATTACTCTGACAATAAAAATTATCAAGTGATGGTAAATTTGTTGATTTAGTTTATATAAATATTTTGTTGAGGAATAAAACATGCAAATGCTCTAACATTGTTGTAAATGAAACCATTAATTAGTAAAGGCTATACATTATTTTTTATATATCCGATAAATTCTATAGTCTTGGCATTAGTTTCATTATATTAATATAAATTGGAATTATTTTGTACGTTTGTCATTAAATAAGTTTCAATCTAGATGATTTAAGGTAGAACCTTGTGATTTTTGTTTCCTTTTATTTTCAAGTTTCATCGATAAGTTATTGGTCTGCTAATTAAACTTCTTACTTCCATACTCGTTGAAATAAATTTTGTTGCCATAAATTTTTAGGATACTTAATAATTAAGATGTATTGAGATGTATTGAGACCAAACCAAACAAATTTTGTTTCTCATCTTTAACTATATTTTTACTAGTTTATTTTCATTTAAAAAGAAATTCAAAATTACTATTAAAAAGAAATTACACATATGCCATCATACCTAATTATATGTATATCATTTTGTATTAATCTAGTAGGAGTACACTTACTTTGTATTAATGATAAGAGAAATCTTTAAAATCCGGAAAAGCATAAATGCAATAATAATGAAATAAATGGATAGTAATAATGAGAGAACACATGACATTTTTACATTTTTTTCTTAATTTTTGATATAAAAGGTACTAGTTACTGATAACCAAGTTTATTGAAATGCAATAATAATGACATAGATGGATAGTAATAATGAGAGAACACATGGTATTTTTACATTTTTTCTTAATTTTTTATATAAAAGGTACTAGGTACTTATAACCAAGTTTATTGATTATGTAATTAATTTCAAATATTGAAATACGTGAAGGCAACAATAAGACTTGAAATATATTATCCAATGAGAAATGAGAAAAACAAATATTTTTATTATATCAAAATATATATATTTGTTTTCTTAAGTTAAACATTACACTTCACACAAAAATTTAAAATACAAGGCAAATTAATATATATTTGTTTTCATGTTTCTGAGGTTATTATTGTTTAAGTAGTTAATATTATACAAATATTGTTGCATTATGTTGTCATTGATTTCAAATGATTGATGTCAAAGAGTTGATGTCTTTTCATAGTATCATTGATGTATTGATTGATGTCTTATGTTGTCATAGATGTAATTGATGTCAAAGATGTCAAGTGGTGTCATAATGATGTATTTTCATGGATTGATGTATACACAGAATGATGTAAAGGTTGGTCATTGTTGTCTTGTCATGACTAATAGGAAGTACCAAATGGATGAAATCCAAAGTGGTCCCCTTCTGGTGAAATCCCTCACGGGAAGATGCTTTGTGAAGTCCAAATGGTTAAGTGGTTCTATCATCCTAGATGTGTGGTTAAGTAACCCAAGGATTTATTGTGGAATATTGTAATGAAGATCCATGAATTTGTAAGTGAGACTACTCTAGATGGATAGTGCTAGTCATGCCATTTCCGGTGATATGTGGAACGTCACATAAATCCTCACAGTTCGAGAGCTATGACCTTGTGAAGTTGGAGAACCCTCATGTGTTGTTTAGATGCCCCTAGAAGGTCAAAGAGGTCAAATTATTCTAGAAGCTCCTAGAAGATGCTGACAAGTCAAAGTGGTTAGTCATGGATTAAGTGGTTGCAACAAGAAAGCAATTAAAAATAAATTAGTTGCAATTAGATGTGGATAAGTTACTATTTATGGAGAAAGTGGGTTAGAAGTGGACAAAGTGGGTTAGAAGTGGACAAGAGGTCAGAAGTGGGTTAACCCTTAAAATAAGGAAGTTGTTTAGAGTTGGTTAGATGAGGAAACTACTTGGAGAAGTATAAATAAGAGAGCAAGGGTCTCTTATGAGTATGATATTTGAGCATATTGAATATCCAGTCGTGAAAGGTTATTTGGGCAGGTATTATTGATAGAGAAAATCCGTGGTAGAAAAAGTGTGGCAGAAAAACCATGATAGAAAAAGTGCGGCATAAAAGGTGCGGCAGAAAAAGTGTGGTAGAAAAATTGCGACAGAAAAAGTGTGGCAGAAAAATCACGGTAGAAAAATTGCGACAGAAAAAACGTGGCAAAAAAGTGTGGCAGAAGAATCGCGACAACATAATCATGACAACTTATGGTATTCGGTTTATGGAGAGTATGGTGTATTTCTAGAGGTATCTTGTTGGTTATATTGGTGATATTGTTGAGAGTTGTCTTTGTGATTGATCTTGGTGAGTAGATCTGATTTGGATGATGAGATTGATGTGACAGGTTGTGTGGTGCATAGGTAATGCACTTGTGTTGGTATAGAATTTTGGTATAGTTTGAAAGATTGTTTTTTGTCTACAAGATAGGTCTTGTACTTAATGGTTGGATTCCTCTTCTCAGTTGATACTGATATTTGCAGGTTGAGTCTTGCATTGAGAGTTGGTGCTCTTGTGGAGTTGTTTCTCTATTCAGTTGTTGCTGGAAAAACCCCCAAGGATTGTAGTCCGTAATGTAAAATAAAATTGTACATATATCTTGTGTTCCTTGTATTCTTCGTGATGATGGTTTATCAATGATGTTTGCTACTAGAGATATGAATACATACAACTTGTTATAAATGAAAGTAATGTATGATGAGTAAATGGTGATTGCTAACTAAGGTGTTTTGTAAAGGAGTAAAAAGAGACCTACCCTGATTCACCCCCCCTCTTAGTGTGGTTGGTGTGTCCAACAAATATCATGGATATCTTATATGCATATGAT
>JASDQU010103970.1:266751-279650 GCA_032191745.1 Picea mariana | reverse complement strand
AATCACCGTTAACGAATGATGGAAGACCTATGCGATCTTCCCGGTGACTAGGGTGTGTCTCTCAACACCGAAATCAACCAACTAGTGTCTTCTTCCTGGAATCCACTGAACTATCTCTCATGAGATGTGCCTTACTCCTCACTGACAAGTCATAATCTGCACAATTATGAATTAGGTCGTTGACCCTTCTCTTATAGTTTTCCCACACCCTAATTCACTGTTGAAACCCCAATTCACTATTTTAATTCTAATTTTAGCTTGTCTGTTCTATTTTTAGCTCTTAATGACTTAAAAGATATTTTACCCACTTTTAGATCAATGTCACTTTCTGAACATAACACCTTTGACTGGAGTGACCTCTAGTAACCCTGTTTACCCCTTTTCTGGCCCTGGCTATAGTCTAACGGGGCAGTTTAGACTAATAAGCCTCCTATTTGGAGCTCCTATTTCGAAAGGGACATTACATCGACAGGGGGGGATCACAATACTCTGGAACCCTACAACCATCATTCTCAACAATTTATTTTCCTCTAAATGGACCATTTCAACTCACTTCAGAGCCATTGGTTATGATAAAAAAGAGTACATCACAAATGTATATGTCCCACACACACCTTCAAAGAATTCTGCATTTTCGAAGAATTTGAAAGATGTGAAGGAAATTATCCAAGACCATAGATGGGTCCATGGAGGAGATTTTAAAGTTATCCTCTCTCTGGCTAAAAAGAGAGGTGACAACCATAGATTGGAAAAGGACAGAGAGGATTTCAAAGAGTTCATAGAGGCCTCTTGGCTAGTGTATCTTGAGAATATTCACAGTGAGTTCACATGGTCTTATAGACATTCGAGCTCTTAGCAAGTTTCTTGTCACTGTCATTTCTCGTAGCACATGAGAGGTGCTCCTAGCTCTCAATGCCACGTTTTTCACCTTAATCACCAAAGAGGAGAAAGTATTGAATCCCAAACAGTTCCTCCCAATTTCTCTTTGCAATGTCATCTACAAAATCGACACCAAGGTAATTGCTTTTATACTCAATCCCCTTCTTTCTTTTATTATCTCACATGAAAAATTAGGTTATGTGGAGGGAGGTTAGATCATGGACAATGTCATTCCATCCCATGAGGTTATCCAATCCTTGAAATCCTATGATACCCTAGGTATGTTCATCAAGCTAGATCTCTCCAAAGCCTTTGATAAACTCATCTAACATTATATGAGATCCCTTCTTCTTGCCTTTGGCTTTAGTGAAGTATGGGTTAGCTGGATCATAAAGCTAACTTCCTCAACATTCTTCTCTCTTCAAGTCAATGGTATTCCCTCCAATCCCTTCTCACCCTCATGTGGCATCAGACAAGGCTACCCCCTCTTCCCTTTCCTCTTTGTCATCATGGAAAAGGGGCTTAGCCAGTACACAACATCATCCATCGCAGATAGATCTCTCAAATTTCTCTCCTTACATGGTATAAACCCCCACATCTCGCACAACCAATTCATTGATGATACCATGATGATGGGGGTCCTCACAGTCTAGGAATCGCATCATATCCTTTCCATCCTTAATGATTTTAATGAAGCCTCCGACACTACCATAAACATCAATAAATCCCATATTTTCTTTTTTAACACTCCTCATGCCATTCAATCCCATATCACCCACATTCTTGGCTTCATCCGGAGCTCCCTTCTGTCCAAATACATTGGTATCCCACTCATTAATAATTCTCTCAAGAATTGTTCTTGGGAAGACTTTCTTGAAGCATTGACAAGTGGCTAAGCTCATGGACCTTCCTCTCCCTAAACCTTGCAGGCCTCCTTGTGCTCTCAAAGTCGGTCCTTCAAGCCATTCCCATTTATGTCTTCTTGGCTCTAGCAGCCCCTAACTATGTGCTCAAAATCATAAAGAACATTCAAAGATGATTCCTTTGGCAAGGCATAAAGGAAGGGTGAAAATGGAGTCTTGTCAACTAGGATGTGCTTTGTAAGCCAAAACAGGAGGGCAAACTCGAGCTAAAGGATCCACTAATGATGAGCCAGATATTAGGGGAAAAAATATGGTGGAGGTGGCTCAAGAATCCATAATATCTTTGGGCCCGATTATGGACGTGCAAATACACAATAGAAGTGGTAGAGCACCAACTTATCTGCTGGAATGACCACACAGAGGATTCTTTGATTTGGAATGTTACATGAAAAAACCATTCCATCGTCCAAAATCATGCTTCATGGGAAATAAGAGGAGGTCGGGAGGCCTTATTTTGGTCAGATTCTTGGCAGCAGATTCTTCCACTTATTCAATGTGCACATTTGGCTAAAATGCAGGCAAATGTAAACCAAGACAGATTTAAAACTATAACAAACTATTAGGAGCATCATTTAAAATGTTTTTAAAATTTTAATAATCATATTAACATATTATTAAAATTTTAATAATCATATTAACATATTATTAAAATTTAAATTCAATTTAAAAATGATACACATAAAATTATAATAAAAAATATTTAAAAAGTAAAATAAATTTTATATAATGTTAAAAGAAAAAAATATTTAAGAATAGAATTTTTTTTAATATAATGTTAAAAATCAATAACAAACACAATTTTTTTTCCATTAATTAAAATAAAACAAATTACATTTAATATAAAACCCCACACAATAGTCCAGAATGGAAATGAAGGGGCAAATTCTCCAATATAACCTTAGAAAGTCCTCTCATATTTAGAAGATATCACTTTATATTAAGAAATGAAAATTATGTTGGATATTAAAATTTAGAATATCTAGTTTTATATACATGAGGTTTTGTATAACAACTTAGTCACTTAATATAGTTTTGGTTCTCTTTTTTCACTCTCTCTTATTTTTTTTTATAATGAGCAAGTTATAGAAATCATAGGAATACATAACATGCCACTTTCTAACTCATATTTTAGTATAATAGGTTACAATGCCTACTATGCATGGAGCATATTTGGGTGCAATAAGTTACAATACCTACTATGTAGGAAGTCAATACACTCTATAAAAGACTTGTGGCTTTTTGGAGGGTATACATAACACCCAACACCTAGCTCTTTCGCAAAGTATGAACATAGCAAAAAATCCTCCAAATCCAAACCCCATTCTCATTCCCAATGCTATTAATGACATATTTTCATTCACAATAGTTAACCATTTCACTTCAATATGATTACTCTTGCTAGTACTATTACCTTCGGTTATAGGTTTTTTATTTTCATTCCCACATCAATCTAATGGACATTCCCATAAGCATTTATTATTTTGAAATGAAGTTGCATCAAAAGTTGAAAATTATGTCCCTACTGGAATTGGCCCACATAGGCTATTAGCTTAAACATCCATTTTGTGCAACCAATGTAGCTTATATAGTTCTTCAGGGATTGGTCCACTCAAATTATTTTTGGCCAAGTCTAACACATCCAAAGACATGTTGCTAAGAGATATGGGTATTAACCATTCCAACTGGCTCCCGGATAAATTCAATGATCGCAAGCCAGACAAACTTCCTATGCTTTTAGGTATTTCCCCTATAATATTATTGTTAGAGAAATCAAAGCAAGTGTCATCCACATATGATATGCCAAATTATATTACTTCCATATTTCTTGTGTCTAGAATTGACAATATATCAGATGGTCCTCAAGTTTCTCCAAGCCAAGATACATTGACTGCAAATCCATGAAGTCTCTCAAAATCAAAAGGTATTCTTACAATAAATTTATTGTTGGATAAATCCAAATAAATCAACTTCATGAAACTTGTAATCCATTTAATAATATCACCATGGAGATTATTATAACTAATTCTTAAAATAGCCAAGTCACGAAAAGAGTTGAAGTGCCTAGGAAGTTCCCCAGTCAATCCATTTGCATTTAAATGGAGTTGTTGAATGTTTATACAATTGGTATAAGATGTGGACATAGTCCCAGAGAAGTTATTAGAGTAAGCAGAGAAAATAATAAGAGAAGTTCAATCACCAATGGTCTCAGGAAGTGGTCCTTCTAGCCTATTTTGGGACAGAATTAAATTCTTAAGTGAAACCAAACTACTGACACTATTAGGAATACTCCCAGAAATATTATTATTATTTATGTTCAAAGTAGTGAGAAATTTTAGTTGACCAATGCTATGTGGAATACATCCAGTTAAATTGTTTGAATATAAATTCAAAAATCAGAGAGATTGAAGATTCCCAATGTATTTTGGAATGATACCTTTGAGATTTTTTCTCTCCAATTGAAGTGTTGGAAGCTTGGGAAAATCCGTAATGGTTTCAGGTATGCTACTGTTAGGCCTATTTACACCCAGATCCATGAACAAAAGTTTGTTCAAATTACCTAATTGAGATGGTATGCTCCCAAACAATCTGTTATGTTTTAAGTCTAGGTATTTTAGTTTCAACAACAACCCCAACTCAACTCCTATTTCCCCACTCACATCATTATCATACAATTCGAACTCCAATAATTGAGTGCAATTTCCAGGAGATGGAGGGATATGACCACTTCGTAGGTTGTGTTCATGGTAAAAAGAAGATAGGCTTTGAATGGAACCCAAAGTGGAAGGGATTGGACCATTGAAATGGTTGGTTCCAAGGTCAAGATAAGACATGATTCTCACCGAACCCAATTCGGAAGGGATTGGACCAGTGAAATTGTTTTATTCAATCGGTAATTCTCGGAGATAGGTGAAGTTGCGGAGAGAGGTTGAAATACTTTCGCCTAGATAATTATTGACACTCAAGTCAAAATGCTCCAAGTCGACAAGATGACCAAACTCTGTTGGTATGGTCCCCATGAAGTTGTTCCATGAAATCTTGGTCCATTTGAGGCATGTGCAATTACACAATGTTTGTGTAAACGATCCTCCTAAATTATTCTAGATGAGATCAAGTATTCACAATGCTTTAAGCCACCCAAAATCGAGTGGAATTCCTCCTGCCAAATTATTATCATTAAGATTCAGCGTCTACAACTAGGAGAGGTTTCCAAGAGAGGAAAAAAGGGTAGCTTCCAATATTAAGTTATAATTAATAAAAGGTACGAGAACAAGAATTATTACGAAAAAAACTCTTCTTGTATGTGGCCTACATGTAATACCATGCCAGGAGCACACATCATGTGATTTCTCAATTGTCCAGTCGCACAACCTTTCAGATGGATCTGATTTGATATGTTTTTAAAATACAGAAGAGCTTCCACATCCCTCTTCTCATGACATTCCATGGATGATCAGAATTCGTGACCATCCTCCATCATAGCATGTCCAGTAAAAGAAAATTCATCGGCAAAAGAATTAGTCTGATGATAATTTAATACACTCATCTAACCAAAGACATGAGCTCTTCGATGAGTATGGGAATGTACCTTCGAGCGTGAGTAATTAACAGTTGCATCACTTACGTGTAGAGTGGCCACCATGATGAGGAAGCACATGAGCATAAGAATATGATCCATTTCTCATATTTTGATGCTCATGTCGACATGTAGTGGGAGTGTTGGGCAGATACATGTCGACACCTTGGAACGAGCACTGGAAAACTATCAAGAGAGTATTTAGGTATTTGTGTGGCACAAAATATTATGCTATAAGCTACCAAGGAAAACCTGAAGGTGACAGTGAATTAAATGTACAAAGGATTTGTCGACGCTGACTGGGATGGAGATTTGGATCGACGGAGGTCGACCAGCGGATATGTGTTCAAAATTTTCGGTGAAGAAATTAGTTGGATGAGTAAGCGACAGGAAGTCATAGCCTTGTTAACAATAGAATTCTAATACATGGAAGCCACTCATGGAAGAAAATAAGCAGTATGGCTGCAAAGGTTGTGTTTAAGAATCAGGTTTGATCAGAGAGCTATGAAGATAAGTTGTGATAGCCAAAGAGAAATGTTTCTGGAAAAAAACCCATCTTGTCATTCAAAGACTAAGCACATTGATGTACAATACCATTTAATGAGAGACATGGTGGAAAGAAACAAGGTGTTGTTGGAAAAAGTAGACACATTGGAAAACACAACAAACTCGTTGACCAAGTCTGTGAGTTCTTTGAAGTTCTCTTGGTGTAGAGAGGTAATGGGCATTGTTTCCCTGGGTCTGTGAATGAAAATTCAAAGGTATCATGGTTTTAGCAAAGAAGAAAACAAGTGGGATAATGTTGGGTTGTTATATTCTTTGTAGTGAAATTCGAGGTGGATTGACTGACAGTCGAAGTCGAAGGTCAAGGTGGTTTGACTGGGCAAAGATGAAGTCAACGTGGATCAACAATGATTCGAAGGTCGAGGTTAGTCAACTTAGTAAAGTTGAAGTTCGAGGTGGTTCGACATGGTAAATACATCAACACCAAGTCAAAGAGGTCGACGAGCGAGCATATGTAAATCGACTGAAGATTGAATGAAGGTCAACTAGTAGTCGGCGGCTAATACAACTTGGTAGTTGACTGTAACAGAATCCTGAGCTTTTTGGGATTTGTAGCCAATGATATGCATGGATATGTAACAACTTTCGGGCGCCTTTTTCTTTATGGGTTTGTCTGCTTTAAATCCTATAAAGAAGGTGTGTTGTAAGGCTAAAAAGGATGATCAATGAGTCAATCAATAATCATAGAGGTTTTTGGTCATGTAGATGTAAGCCTAATTGGCTATAGGGTTGTTCTTGTGTAAGCAAGAGGGTATTCTTTTGATTGTGTATTAGGTGTGGATCAAGGTTAGACATGTAACATTTTATTCTGAATGAATAAGACAACAAGGAGAAGAATTCTCAAGGAATGTCGATTTTCCCGGTTTGGGTTTCCAGGGTAAAATCTTTGTGTACTGTGTGATTGTTGTGTCATTTACCTCTTGATTAAATCTTTCTTCCTCTCTTCTACTAGGTTTAGCATGTAAGTGTGTATCATTTTCTAACATTAACATCCTAGCTCATTTTCCAGAAGTAAAAGGGAGGGAGTTTGGAAGGACAATACATGAAGAAACACGGATCGCACAAGGTTGTGGGACTTTTTTTATGGTGCATTACAAAATAGAAATCAATCATGCGTTGGAGGGGCTGTCCTACATAATTTTAACCATGTCTGTTATAAAATCAAGATGGCGTTGGGCCTTGGCACAAATAATCTCTTAAATTACTTCTACTCTTTGCAAAGGTAAAGAATGTTAATTCCATACATATTTTTGGTGATTCTCAAATTGTTGTTAAATGGGTTCATAAATTACAGTAGTTTCATAATATTTTTTTTCTTCCCATCCTTGAAGAAGTTCATAGAATTGTGGCCTCATTTGACACTTTTGATATCCAACATGTTTACAGGGAAATGAATATGGTAGTTGACCAGCTCTCAAAAGTAAGGATACAAATGGATTATGGGCAGTGGATTTTAGTAGAAGACAACAACAGAACAATCTATGAGTTCTACCATTGGCCTTTTATAGAAGATAAGTGACATCCCATAGTAGCAGCTCAAAATGATTAACACCATCGAGCTCTTTTTTTTATTAAAACAGTTTTGATACAATCTTTTTGGGAGGATACTCTTACAAGGGAATACTCACCGTCTTCGTAAGTTTGTAGTCACTTACTGAAAGAAAGGATACAAATGGATTATGGGCAGTGGATGATAGTAGACAACAATATCATAACAATCTATGAGTTCTACCACATGCCTTTTATAGAAGAGCAATGACATCCCATAGTAATAGCTCAAAATGGAGCTCTTTTTTTTATCAAAACAATTTTCATACAAGATTTTTGGGAGGATACTCTTTCAAGAGAATACTCACAGTCTTCATAAGTTTGTAGCCACTTACTTTTTTTCTATTTGTAAAAAGACTATATATATTGTATGGTATATGTGGAATTTATGTCCCCGAGACAGAAATATGCACTCACCTTTATTTTTTTGGAACTCTTTTTTGTAACCAGGGGGGGCCCTTGAAATGGAAGCTCCACCAAATGCATGGGGACATGCATCTACAAAATGTGATTTTCTTTCTCATATGAAATAAAATAACAATTTTTTTTAAAAAATATATATATATTAAAATTAAATTTTAATTTAATTTCAAAAAAATCATTTTAGTTAATCAAATATATATTTAAAAAGTTAATACAAAATTGTTTATGTGTATGTCTGTTTGTGTGTTAATTAGGTCTAGTTTAAGTGGTTATGGGATGGTGTTATCTTCCTCAATCAATTTTTATTCATATAAAGTTACATTTTGAGCTCATACTGAGTAATAATATATTATTAAATTCAAAATGAGAAGTATCCAAAAGTTATATTAGCATAATTTAAAATATCTTTAAAATATTAATAACCATATTAACATATTATTAAAATTAAAATTTAATTTAATAATAATACACATAAAATTATAATAAACAATATTTAAAAAGTAGAGTAGATATCAATATAATGTTAAAAGCAAAAAATATTTAAGAAAATAAAATTTTTTAATATAATGTTAAAAATCAATAACAATAATAAACACAATGTAAATATCAATATAATGTTAAAAGAAAAAAATATTTTAAAATAGAAATTTTTTTAATATAATCATAAATTAAAAATCAATAACAAACACAATATTAATGATTTGTTTTCCATTAATTAAAATAAAACAAATCACATTTAATAAAAAACCTCACACAAAGCTAAAGAATGGTAATAAAGGGGCAAATTGTCTAATATATAACTTTAGAAAGTCCTCTAATATTTAGAGGATATCACTTTATATTATGAATTGAAAATTATGTTGGATATTAAAATTTAGAATATCTAATCTTATATATATAAAGTTTTGTATAACAACTTAGCCACTTAATATAGTTTTGATTCTCTTTTTGCACTCTATAAATCATAGCAATACATAACACACCACTTTCTAATTTATATTTTAGTGTAATAGGTTACAATGCCTATTATGTAGGGAGCATATTTTGACGCAATAAGTTACAATGTTTACTATGTAGGAAGTCGATACACTCCATAAAAGACTTGTGGCTTTTTGGAGGGTATACCCAACATCCAACACCTATCTCTTTCCTAGAGTATGAACATAGCAACAACTCCCCCAAATCCAAGCCCCATTCCTATCCCCAATGCTATTAATGACATATTTTCATTCACAGTAGTCAACCATTTCACTTTAACATGATTACTCTTACTAGTACTATTACCTCCAATTAAAGGAGGTTTTTTTTTTTCATTTCCACATCGATCTAATAGACACCCCCATAAGCATTTATTATTTTAAAATGAAGGTGCATCAAAAGTTGAAAATTGTGTCCCTGCTAGAATTGGCCCACATAAGCTATTAGACGAAACATCCATTTTGTGCAACCAATGTAGCTTAGATAGTTCTTCAGGGATCGACCCACTCAAATTATTTTTGGCCAAGTCCAACACCTCCAAAGTAGATATGTTACTAAGAGATATGGGTATTATCCCTTCCAACTGGTTCCCAGATAAATTCAATGATCTCAAACCCGTCAAACTTCCTATGCTTGTGGGTATTTCCCCTGTAAGATTATTGTTACAGAAATCAAAGCAAGTGTCATCCACATATGATATGCCAAATGATATTACTTCCATCTTTCTTGTGTCTAGAATTGAGAATAGATCAGATGGTCCTCGAGTTTCTCCAAGCCAAGATACATTGAGCGCAAATCCCTCTAGTCTCTCAAGATCAAAAGGTATTCTTCCACTAAATTTATTGTTGGATAAATCCAAATAACTCAACTTCATGAAACTTGTAATCCATTTAGGAATATCACCATGGAAATTATTATAACTAATTCTTAAAATAGCCAAGTCATGAAAAGAGGTGAAGTGGCTAGGAAGTTCCCCACTCAATCCATTTGCACTTAAATGGAGTTGCTGAATATTAGTACAGTTGGTCAAAGATGTGGACATAGTACCAGAAAAGTTATTAGAGTAGGTAGAGAAAATAATAAGAGAAGTGCAATCACCAATGGTCTCAAGAAGTGGTCCTTCTAGCCTATTTTGGGACGTAATTAAATTCTTAAGTGAAACAAAACCATTGACACTATTAGGAATACTTCCAGAAATATTATTACTCTGTATGTTCAGAGTAGTGAAAATTTTTATTTGACCAATGCTAAGTGGAATACATCCAGTTAAATTGTTTGAATATAAATTCAAACATCTAAGAGATTGAAGATTTCCAATGGATTTTGGAATGATACCTTTGAGATTGTTGCTCTCCAATTGAAGTGCCAGAAGGTTGCTCAAATTCGTAATGGTTTCAGGAATGCTACTGCTGAGCCAATTTACACCCAGATCCATAGACAAAAGCTGGTTCAAATTACCCAATTGAGATGGTATGCTCCCAAACAATTTGTTATCACTTAAGTCAAGGTATTCTAGTTTCTGCAACAGCCCCAATTCAACTGGTATTTCCCCACTCACATCATTATTATACAAGTCGAAGTCCAATAACTGAGTGCAATTGCCAAGAGATGGAGGGATATGACCACTTAGTAGGTTGCGTTCAAGGTAAAGAGAAGATAGGATTTGAATGGAACCCAAAGTGGAAGGAATTGGACCACTGAAATGGTTGGTTCCTAGGTCAAGATAAGACATGCTTCTCATCGAACCCAAATCGGAAGGGATTGGACCAGTGAAATTGTTCGATTCAATCGAGAATTCTCAGAGAGAGGTGCAGTTGCGGAGAGAGGTTGGAATACTTCCACTCAGATAATTATTGACACTCAAGTCAAGATGCTCCAAGTCGACTAGACGACCAAACTCTGTTGGTATGGTCCCCGTGAAGATGTTCCTTGAAAGCTCGATCCATTTGACGCGTGTACAATTACACAATGCTTGATTCGATCCTCCTAAATTATTCCAGCTAAGATCAAGTATTCGCAATGCTTTAAGCTGCCCGAAATTGGGTGGAATTCCTCCTGTCAAATTATTGCCATTAAGATTCAGCGTCTGCAACAAGGAGAGGTTGTCAAGAGAGGCCAAAAGGGTACCTTCCAATCTTAAGTTAGTATTAAGAAGAGGTATGAGAACATGAAGTATTATGAAAACAACTCTTCGAGCGTGTTTCCTGCAGGTAATACCATGCCAAGAGCACATATCCTGTGACTTCTCCGCTGTCCAGTCGGACAACCTTCCAGATGGATCCAATTTGATGTGTTTTTTAAAAGACAGAAGAGCTTCCACATCCCTCTTCTCGTGACGGTCCATGGATGATCGGAATTCATGAGCATCCTCCAGCATTAACAATGTTGACATGTTTTTTAAATAGAGGCAGAGTATGCGTGTTTGTCATTGATAGCAAACATCAGCACGATCAATAGCGTAGCGATAATGGAAAGATCAACAATGTAAGCTCAAAAGGAGGAAAACAGTCAAAGCACGACAAAGGTTTCGTTTCAGAGTTTTGCAGATCAGGAAATCCAAAGGAAAGAGGTTCAAACTCGTGATATGCGAAATCGTGATAACAATCCTGACTGTTGGAGTCGTAGGACACGTGGCAAGCGATTGGAATTTTGCTGACTTGCACATTGGAGGAGTCAACGGAGCATGGTGTGGGAACTCACAATATGCGAGATCACGAAAATATTTGGACCGTCGAATCATCAAGATCGTGGATTGTTGATCAGGCTCGATGAAGTTCTTAAGTTCGCGAAATACGAACTGCCTTTTGGCACAGCATGTGGTCACTGCCAGTGGTCACGTGAGGGGAAGAAGCTAGTGGTGCTAAGCTCCATCTCGGAGTCTTGGTGATCGCGACTTGGAGTATCGAGATCCTTCATCACAGGAATCGTGATATGCGAGATCGCGATGAGATCTGGACCATCAGATCATTGGAGATCTCGATCGTTGATCAGGCTCGATGAAGTTCATAAGTTCGTGAAATACGAAACACCTTTTGGCGCAACCTGTGGTCACCGTCGGTGGTCATGTGAGGGGAAGAAACTAGCGGTGCTAAACTCCATCTCGGAGTCTCGGCGATCACGACTTGGAGTGTCGAGACCCTTCATCACAGGAATGCCGAAATGTGAAATCACAAAATTCAAATTCTGTTTAGCGCTCGGTCACAGCTAGTGGGCATATGAGATAATCACGAAATCCTGTGGATTTAATCCAACGGTGTTGGTTAATTGGAAACTTGATCAAAGGGTTATTGTTTCACCTCACAATTAATCGATCAGTTACGATTCAGTTAGCAGAACCGAACTATGGTTCTTGGACAATTGGCGATTTAGTTGCTGAGGCATTTTTGCCCAAGAAGATTCAAGGTGTAACTGAAGAGGATGTGAATAAAAGAAACACGCTGTGACTGTGCGCGTGTGGTGGTGAGGAGTGAAAAATGAATTGAACTGTAGAAAGGTAAAATTACAGTATGCGCAGTGTAAAGAAAACTCAGAGATGAGGAACAGAAGTGGAACATAACAGAATAGGTTAAGAGAGCAGAATGTGCACATATCAAAGATGCATATCTGTGAGAAGAAGATAAATCCGAGGTGTGCATGTTGAAAGAGAGGAGAAGACCAAAAATCTGAAGAGGATGCAAGCAGGAAGACATTGATGCAGGCAGAGAAGAGCGCATAGCAGAACAGTGATAAGCCTGGTAAGTAAATGAAAACTATTGAATCACCGTAATAAATTCACAGAAAGCAAAGTTTTATATTTTAGGGTGGTTGGGAGGTTCTAGGGAGGACTGTTGTCCTCAGAGGTTCAAGTGGGTGCTTGAACACAGGGAGTTGTAGCTTTCATCTGGTTGCAGCCAGAGAAACCAGGGTGGCAAGGTGGTGCAAGGGAGAACATTGGTTCTCTGATAGACAGGTCGGTGCCTGTGTAACTGGAAGTTAGTGCTTCCATCCAGTTGGTGTTGGAACTCTTAGGA
>JASDQU010103970.1:200814-213482 GCA_032191745.1 Picea mariana | reverse complement strand
AGAGTTCATAGAAGCCTCTTGCCTAGTGGATATTGAGAATATTAACAGTGAGTTTACATGGTCTCATAGACATTCAGGCTCTTCGCAAGTTTCTTGTCGTCTAGATTTATTCTTGATCTCATAAAACCTAATGTTGGTTGGTGAAAGCATGGAATCCATTATTCCCATTGTGACTGGCTCATATCACTATCCCATCCAGCTCTAGATGGACATCTCATGCACACCCAGGCACAAGCCTTTCAGTTTGGAAAAATTTTGGTTAGCTCATCTTGACTTTCAAGAGAACGTCTAGAAATGATGGGCAGAGGCAGCCATCCCTTATGGTAAAATGATGTACAAATTCCAGAAAAATTTGAAAAACTTCAAATTACAGCTTAAAGAATGGAACAAACACTCTTTTAGAAACATTTTCCAAGCCCAACGAGACCTGGAGCAGAGAATGAAGAACATCCAAGAGGATATCATCTCACAGGGAAGCTCAAACCTACTTAAAGCCAAAGAGGCACATGTCAAACAACAGTTGGAGGAACGATATGCCTAAGAGGAAACCCTCTAGTAGCAAAAATCAAGGGTCCAATGGCTCAAAGAAGGTGAAAAAAAATCCAAATTTTTCATTGATCGGTTATACAAAGACGGAATATTAATCTCATCACTAAAATATAAAATGATTAAGGCCAACCCATCATGACACATGCAGAAATAGAGTAGGAGTTGATTAATTTCTATTAAGATATTCTCACTGAACCTTGCCAAGACAAGTCAACAACCATTGACAAAGTCACCAGATGCATCCCCTCTTTAGTCACTACAAACTATAACACATCTCTCCTACGACCATTGACCTTGGAGGAAGTTGATCAAGTTATAAAGGATATCCCCATCGAGAAGTCCCCAAGACCGGGCAATTTCAACACCGATTTTTTTCATCATTTTTGGCACTTGGTAAAAGAGGAGGTTTGGGAACAGATTGAATAGTATTGTGGCACATGAGAGGTGATCCTATCTCTCAATGCCACTTTTCTCACCTTAATCCCAAAGAGGAGAAAGTATCGAATCCCAAGCAATTCCTCCCAATTTCTCTTTGCAATGTCATCTACAAAATCATCACCAAGGTAATTTCTCTTATACTCAAGCCCCTTATTTCTTTTATTATCTTGCATGAACAATCAAGTTATATGGAGGGAGGTTAGATCATGGACAATGTCATTCCGGCCCATGAGGTTATCCACTCCTTGAAATCCTATGGTACCCTAGGTATGCTCATCAATCTAGATCTCTCCAAAGCCTTTGATAAACTCATATAACAATATATGAGATCCCTTCTTCTTGCCTTTGGCTTTAGTGAAGTATGGGTTAAATGGATAATGAAGATAACTTCCTCAACATTCTTCTCTATTCAAGTCAATGGTGTTCCCTCCAATCCCTTCTCACCCTCATGTGGCATCCGACAAGGTTACCCCATCTTCGCTTTCCTCTTTTTCATCTTGGCAAAGGTGCTTAGACAATACACAAAATCATCCATCGTAGATGGATCACTCAAAGTTCTCTCCTTACATGGTATAAACCCCCACATCTTGCATAACCAATTCATTGATGATACCATGATGATGGGGGTCCCCACGGTCTAGGAAGCTCATCATATCCCTTCCATCCTTAATGATTTCAATGAAGCCTCTGACACTACCATAAACACCGATAAATCCCATATTTTTTTTTAACACTCCTCGGGCCATTCAATCCCATATCACCCACATTTTTGGCTTCATCCGGAGCTCCCTTCCGTCCAAATACATTGGTATTCCACTCATTAATAATTCTCTCAAGAACTGTTCTTGGGAAGACATTCTTGAAGCCATTGACAAGTGGCTAATCTCATGGAGCTTCCTCTCCATAAACCTTGCAGGCCTCCTTGTGCTCTCAAAGTCAGTCCTTCAAGACATTCCCATTTATGTCTTCTCGGATCTAGCGGACCCTAAATTTGTTCTCAAAATCATAAAGAACATTCAAAGATGATTCCCTTGCCAAGGCATAAAGGAAGGGTGAAAATGGGCTCTTGTCAACTCGGATGTGCTTTTTAAGCCAAAACATACAGGTGGCCTCGAGCTAAGGGATCCACTAATGATGAACCAGATATTAGGGGAAAAAATATGGTGGAGGTGGCTCAAGAACCCAAAAGATATTTGGGCTCGGTTATGGAGGCACAAATAAACACTAGCGGTGGAAGAGCACCAACTTATCCGATGGAATGAGCACATAGAGGGTTCTCTGATTTGAAATGTTACATGGAAAAACAATTCCATCGTCCAAAATCATGCTTTATGGGAATTAAGAGGAGGTTGGGAGGCCTTATTTTAGTCTGATTCTTGGCAGCAGATGCCTCCACTTATTCAATGTGCACAATTCTCTGAAATGTAGGCAAATGTAAACCAAGATAGATTTTAAAACTATAGAAAATGATTGAGAACATCATTTAAAATATTTTTAAAATTTTAATAATCATACTAACATATTATTAAAATTGAAATTCAATTTAAAAATGATACACATAAAATTATAATAAAAAACAAAACATTTAAAATGTAGAGTAAATTTTATATAATGTTAAAAGAAAAAAATATTTAGGAATAATTTTTTTTTTTAATATAATGTTAAAAATCAATAACAAACACAATTTGCTTTCCATTAACTAAAATAAAACAAATTACATTTAATAGAAAAACCCACACAATACTCCATAATGAAAATGAAGGGGCACATTCTCCAATATATAACCTTAGAAAGTCCTCTCATAGTTAGAGGATATCACTTTATATTAAGAAATGAAAATTATGTTGGATATTAAAACTTAGAATATCTAGTTTTATATACATAAGGTTTTGTATAACAACTTAGTCACTTAATATAGTTTGGGTTCTTCTTTTGCACTCTTTCTTGTTTTTTTTTTTATAATGAGCAAGTTATAGAAATTATAGGAATACATAACACACTTTCTAACTCACATTTTAGTGTTATAGGTTACAATGCCTACTATGCAAGGAGCGTATTTGGGTGCAATAAGTTACACAATAAGTTACAATACCTACTATATAGGAAGTCAATACACTCCATAAAAGACTTGTGGCTTTTTGGAGGGTATATGAAACACTCAACACTTATGTTGTCGGATAAATCGGTAAATGCGGACATAAACTAATCTCCCTAGATCCACCTAGATCTAGAACAAAACAAGATAGGACATGACGCTTTCCCTAACTTACAATCATTGAATTTACTACCAAAGAAGGAATGGATGACATACCTTAATATATTGCTTCCTTATATCTCTGTTGTCCCTGCTTCGCTCCGGTGCTCTTGTGAAATCAGATCTGCAATGACACAAACCAACCAAAGTGAAAGAAACAATAGTAGATTCAATGAAAACCTAAACATGTGATCAAGGATTCATGTAATAAAATGCTAATGATTTTGTGGAAAAGAAACATGCCACTGTATTATATAATGTGGAAGAAAGATACAACCAAATGCCTTGATGTCGTCAGGTTCCTTCCAACAATTCCTTCCAACAGTTCCTTGCTTCCCTCACACTTCTTGCTCCAATGGATTATGAGACTGTGTATCTGATAACTACTCACAATCTATCTTGACAAAGCAAAGCTCAAAGCCAACATAAATTTCCCAAGCTCAATCCAACTCAAACCCTCATCAAGCTAACTTTCTCCATGAGAGTTCCTCTCCTTTTATAAGATGAAGAGGATAAGGTGAGGAGGTTAGGATGATCCCACTAAATCATGAAAGCGAGTGAGATCCAAACCATTCGGAGGCCACCTCACCATAGAAGCTTCTCCTTCTAGAAGCATTGAGAAGATGCACATTTTTCCCATGTACCGAAATTTTTGCACACTAGTTATAGTGTAGCCTGTAGAAACTTGGAATTTCCTCACCTTGGCTATAGTGTAGCCTGTGAAAACCAGGAATTTCCTCACCCTAGCTATAGTGTAGCGTGCGGAAACCAGGCATTTCTGCACCCTAKCTATATAGCAACCTGCGGAAATCCTCTTTAATAGGGTTTTTATARAGGAAAACACAGCTTCTTCTCTCAGGAAAAGTTCTTCTCCCTCCTTTCTTCAGAAATCCAGGCCACTGACCTCTCTGAAGGCAACATATAGGTTTACATCATTAACGATCATAGGGATGAATAAAATAATGTGTAATAGAGAGCCCCACAAAGTATGAAGTTAGAACAAAGTGATAGCTAAAATACTTTGTCGAGTGTGTGTAGGGAACAAGGAACAGTCGATCAAAAACTTGCCAACAAACAAGGAAATACAGTACAATAATATATCATCACTGAGGTAGGAATTCCCATACTCATAATACAAATGACTCAAAGCATAAATGTCGACCTGTGAAGATCCATGTCAAGTAAGAGAGGTCATGGCCACCAAACATACACTATGGATCCACCAAACATACACTATGGATCCATGCTGTTATGACTCAAATCTGAACATAGCAACCAAAAATACACTGTGGATCTATATATTAAAGACTCGAATTTGATCATAGCCATGAGACATACAATGTGGATCTATGTAACAGTACACTGAATATACTCCAACGCAACATGAATCTGTCAGAAAAGATCTAGGGTCTTCATATCCACCACTCTATAGTATGAATATAACCATGCGATTACAGGTGTTGAAGTCGAACATGGTAAAAACTATTTGATTACCGGTCATTAGTGTATACCATTAACAAGTGCGAGTGAAATCACCATTGATGTCAATGACTCCCAAGGTACACTAGTACAATCCAACGAATGTGAATTAATGAGCTTAAGTCGAACACTCGGCAGAATCTCCCGATTAGGGGTCAATAATGAAAACCCACTGTCGAAAGTGAGGAAACCTGCCATTAAGGCATGCAAGTTCCAAGGTACTAATTATTTTCTAAGTCTAATTCCTAGATAATGAGTTGAAGTCAACAGGAAAAGACTCATCACAAGAGGGCCTTAATGTATCCCCCATCAATGACACAAAATGGGTAACAAGATTTGAAGTAGATCAAAGTAACAAGTGATTCAGGACTGACTCAGGGATGGCCAACGCAATAGAAGGCTTAAGAACTACAGAAATGGCTGACGCAATAGAAGGATTTTCACGTTGAACTTCTCTTTGAACATATTGATGACACGATAATTGTCTTGGAAAATACTGACTCAATAACATGGATCACAGACCAATGTGTAATCTTATAAAGGAGTATGATCAAGAGACGAGCAAATCTTCCAACCTAGACACAAAGCGAGTGAAAGGGTGTCATGTTCAAAGGTGACTCTTCCATGGAATACAGGTTTAGACACATTTCTTTCCCAATTTTTCCCCCACCATTTCTGGTGAGTACCTCTTTATTTTTACGCAAGCTTGAGGAGGATAACATATGCTTGTAAATGTAAGCTCATCCTTCGGACGATTCCTTCAGATTATATTTAACGAACTCTAGGAAGGAGTGGTTTGGTCCCACATGGGTCTTTCGATGCTTGTTTAACGAGTCCAAAGAAAGAAAACTCAGGGGTTTTTCATTTTTAGAGAGTCTGAAAAACACTTAAAGAAAACTCCAAAATGTCATTTTTCGTAAAGTATTCTGATGAGACCGAAAAAGAGATAAAATATCGCTCAATAGACGCGCTTTCTAATACTTTAACGAGCGTGAAAAGAACAAGATCGCTCGACAATATTTTCATGTTTAGAGACTCTGAAAAGAGCTTAAAGGGAACTCTAGGGGGTTCCTTTTTTGTATAACCTTTACAAGTCCGAAAAAGTGATAAAAGTATACTCGGTTACATTCTCATCGATTTACGAGCACGAGAAATAACAAAGACTAAGCTCGACAACTTATTCTCATGTATTTACGAGCATGAGAAAGAAAAAAGACTAAGCTCGTGATTGTTTTCATTTTTACGCAAGATTTAAAACAAAACAAAACTATGCTTGGGCCTGGTTTCATTTTTACACAAGCTTGGACTAGAGGAAACTATGCTTGAGGTAGCTAGTTTCATTTTTACACAAGATTGAACCATAGAAAACTATGCTTGAAACTACCCAATGCATAACACATGGATGGTTGGTACTTAGCCCTCAACTTAAGAAACTAGCGGCTTAACTTCAGCATGAAGTCCAGAGGCTAGAAGCATTGCCCCCCAAGCTTTATTTTGTCTAACTTCAAAGGCATATGAAAATCAAACTTCAAATACTAGATGAAGGACTGGACTCAACAAAGAGGGGGAAGTTGTTTCATGTTTTAACAAGCTTGACATGGGATAATAACTATTCTCGAGAATCCAGGTTCAATCCCTAGACCTCTGTTTCATTTTTTAACGAGCTTGACACAGAAAAAGGAACTATGCTCATAATCTCCGTCTCATTTTTTAACGAGGTTGCTACAGAGACACGAAAAACTATCCTCATAGTTGGTTTCATTTTTTAACGAGCTTGAAATCTAAAAACCATGCTCAACGTTGGTTTCATTTTTTAATGAGCTTGAAATCAGAAAAGCATGCTTAAAGCTCTCTTCTTGATAATGGCTTCCAAGAAGACAGTACTCTAGAATGACACCATGTCAAGGGACAAAAATCGATCATGGCCTCCAAGAGATCTTCACTTGATGGAAGAAACACACTCTGGAAAGAACCCATGTCGAGGGTCGCAATAGAGGTAAGGAGGTCAGGCTCCAATAGCCCTACCGAAGAGATCACCATGTCAACTATCGRATCCAAGTCATAAGGGAGTGAGATTATAGTGAGAGGCTCATTTKCATTGGCAACTGAAGGCATGGGAGACAATGCCACATAATTGACCTATGGYAGGGGTGATACCGTTTGCATATAAGAACTATTTAGGGAGCTAATCCAATCAAGACCGATGAATGAAAGTTGATCAATAGTCACATTTCTTCCATCGTGAGGGAAATATATCACAYGAAAAAGAGTGGAAACAATARCTTTCATGGCATAGACATAATCCCACCCARGGAGTAAAGCGAAATCCAAGGGGTCTTGGAMTACCATTRCGTCAATGAAGACAGTTTTCCCTCCCAAATTTACAGGAAACTGAGGAAGGGTCCCTAAAGGTTGTCTGGTTCTTCTTTTAAAAGCTATCAAACTTTGCATAACTGATGCAAGATGAGGACAACCCAAAGCCTGCCAAGCAATAGAGGAAAAAATACTAACGGATGCACCTTCATCTATCAGCGTCTAAGGAACGTCTCGTCCACAAACCTGTACTGTAATCTGGAAAGGAATGTGAGAGGGAAGACAAGGTCCAGTTAGCACACACCAATTAAAAAGGATGGCCTCATTACTTGGAGGGGGTTCCACGGGAGAAGGAGGAATACCTCCCAACACGGTAGAGTCTGTATCAATGAGAAAAATGTGGGCAGTATCGAGTTTACTCTCGAGTGATGATGAGATCAGATCAACCACTTGGGATTGACCGAGGATGGGATCGGAGAAACCACTTGGTCAACTGGTTCAACTAAGGACGTGACCAGATTGACTACCTGACCAACCAGATTTACCAATGAAGGGGCCAGATTGATCATTCCATCAATTACCTGTGGGTCGAAAGAAAACTTGCTATAAGAAGCTGGAAGTTGAGGCGGTGAAATAGTCATGTCTTCTAGTAATTTTGAGGCTTCGTCCATATGAGGGCAAAGGTTATTTTGATGACTCGCTATGCATAACCTACAAGGAAAATTGACTCTACTTTTCTTCTTCCCAAGGGTATTTTGACTAGTTGACGAGAGTTCATCAACATGTTGTTCATAGGCTGACATCATGGGTTGGCGAGGGTGTGTAGACCATACTTCTATAACCTTGGATAGACCAGGGAAATCCTTAAGAATATGGCTACCCTTACAAATCATGGAAGGGTACCTGGGTTTACGGGTTGTTTGGGTGATCTTCACATCATCAACACTCCCAGCATGATCAACAGTAACTGGTTTCTTTCCAACACGTCCTACAGTGGTTGGAATTTTAGATCCTTGTTTATTTTTCTTCTTCTTATTCTTCCTTTTCTTCCTCTTCTTATCCACCGAGTTACTAGCTTTAGAGATTTCACTCGACGAAGAAGATGAAATGGAAGAAGACCTTGAGAGTGGAGAAGGTGAAGAAGATCTTATTGGTGTAGAAGGCGAAGGATCAACATGAGGTTGATGTTCTTGGGGGGAAGTGCTTACAACAGAAGCACTAGCTACATTCGGGATTACTTGAGTGGAAAACAACCATACTGGTAATCCAATTGTGAGACCTGGAAGGATCAAAGTAGCGATGTGAGGAGGACCAATGTTCTCGTAAGAAGGAAAAAAAAAGATTCCCCTGGAACATGGGTTCCTTCATTGGTCGTTCCGGGAACGAACGCCATTAAATAAATATCCAACCTAGAGTCTTCTAGGGAGAACAAACAACAAACGCTAAAAATCTAGTAAGCAAGCAAGCAAACAAAAACTTCTCACAATGTGCACACTAGTTGGTGATGAAATCCAACATCATGGGAACAAAGTAAGAAGGGGTTGAGATAGAGCGGGTGGAAAAGTTACGTTGATGACCTGCTTAATGGACTTACACCCTGGTGAAAGCTCCCACACATAATCGTGGGTATACCCTTCATATAGTCCGAGTGAGTTTGGCCAACGTCGATTCCAGGTACCGTGAAGACTTGCCCCTCCATAGTTGCCTTGTGTAAAGAACCTAAAGAGAAAGGCCACTAAGGTTACCAATTACTACAACGATGCCTGGGGAAACAATCAATAGTCCGATCCACGTGCAAAGGTAGGGTATCTAGCCCAAAATCAACCTGAAAGGCTTCCACTCATCATTGTGGGTATACCTTCAAGAGACCACCATAATACGCGCAATATCTACAACAAAACCAACAAAACAGGGTGAGTAACTCTGTTAGTCTCAATGCGACCTTGTGATTGACCCTTGTGTGAGAAAGAATTCCCAGGACAAAATGTAGCAAGTGGATTTCACCGCTCCCTAACACAATATTCTATGTTTGTTTGTAGCTTTGGAAAGTTATCTTTCACACCTATTCCAAAGCCCTACAACTAATCTAATGTAAGTGTGCTACCAGAAAATATAAAAATATCTAATCAATTTTTATAAGCGTTTTATTTTATGGTTGTTGTTACTCAAGAGAAAAATGGCATGAACAATATGGTGTTTTGAACAACTCGAAAGTTATGCAAAGAGATGAAGATGCAATATTTTCATTTCGATTCAAGCTATGCTACGAGAAGGAGAAGACATTTATCATCCCCATATGCACAATGTCCCAAAATTTTAAAAACTCATTAATATCAATATTTTCCATAAATGAGACAAAGAGACTGTACACCAATACACGATTCATGGCCCCCCCCAGCCATGAGGGGAAAATTTTTCAAAATTTAAGACCAAAAATCATTCAATTTCGCTACTTCAAATGCAAGGATGACCCCAATCTAATGTAAAGCAAGAAATTAAATCTTTTTGTTTCAAAGATAGCTAAAAACAATAACAAATTGACATGAAACAAAGAAACCCAAACAAGTTTCTCTTTTAACACAAACTATTCAATAAAAGAAAAAGAATTTCTTTCACCAAACAATTCTAAAGAAAAAACAATTCTTTGTAACAGAAAGACACTCAAAGCAAGAGATCAAATCTTTCAAAAGAAAACAAAGCAAATATGGCTAAAAACAGTTTCAAGGTTGTCAAGCAGACTGTAAACAGATCATAATCAAACCCAAAAATTCATCCCAAAACCAAATCCAAGATCTGGGTAAGGAAAAACCATAAAAAATCAAACTTTTCAAAATTTCCACAGGTTGTATATTAACATAGTGCGGAAATCCTTGATTTCCATAGGCTAGAAGACCAATACAGTGCAAAAACGCCACATTGTCCCTCAAAGTAGGGTGCGAAAATCACACAAAAATGGAAAAATAAAAAGTGTGAAGGTTTTCCAATGAATTTTAACAATCGGGGAGTCAAGCTGGATCTCCCAGTGACTAAGAAAATAGAACCCAAGCAATCAAAGCAAGAAATCAAGACAAACTAGGAAAACAATTTGTTCCCCAATGGATTCGCCAATTTTGTTGTCGGATAAATCGGTAAATGCAGATATAAACTAATCTCCCTAGATCCACCTAGATCTAGAACAAAACAAGATAGGACGTGACGGTTTCCCTAAGTTACAATCATTGAATTTACTACCAAAGAAGGAATGGATGACATACCTTAATATATCTCTTCCTTATATCTCTGTTGTCCCTGCTTCACTCGAGTGCTCTTGTGAAATCAGATCTGCAATGACACAAACCAACCAAAGTGAAAGAAGCAATAGTAGATTCAATGAAAACCTAAACATGTGATCAAGGAGTCATGCAATAAAATGATAATGGTTTTATGGGAAAGAAACATGTCACTATATTATATAATGTGGAAGAAAGATACAATCGGATGCCTTGATGTCGTCAGGTTCCTTCCAACAGTTCCTTGCTTCCCACACACTTCTTTCTCTAATGGATTCTGAGATTGTGTATCTGATAACTACTCACGATCTATCTGGACAAAGCAAAGCTCAAAGCCAACATAAATTTTCCAAGATCAATCCAACTCAAACCCTCATCAAGCTAACTTTCTCCATGAGAGTTCCTCTCCTTTTATAAGCTGAAGAGGATAAGGTGAGGAGGTTAAGATGATCCCATTAAATCATGAAATTGAGTAAGATCCAAACCATTCGGAGGCCACCTCACCATAGAAGCTTCTCCTTCTAGAAGCATCGAGAAGATGCTCATTTTTCCCACATACAGGAATTTCCACACCCTAGTTACAGTGCAGCCAGTGAAAACTTGGAATTTCCTCACCCTGGCTATAGTGCATCCTGCAGAAACTAGAAATTTCCTCACCCTAGCTATAGTTTAGCTTGTGGAAACCAGGATCTTCTACACCTTATCTATATAGAAACCTGCATAAATCCTCTTTAATAGGGTTTTTATAGAGGAAAACACAACTTCTTCTCTCAGGAAAAGTTCTTCTCCCTCCTTTCTTTAGGAATCCAGGCCACTGACCTCTCTGAAGAAAACAGATAGGTTTACATCATTAACGATCATAGAGATGATAAAAATAATGTGTAACAACTTATATCTTTCCCAGATTATGAACATAGCAACAACTCATCCAAATCCAAACCCCATTCCCATTCCCAATGCTATTAATGACATATTTTCATTCATAGTAATAAATCATTTCACTTCAACATGATTACTCTTACTAGTACTATTACCTTCAGTTATAGGTTTTTTATTTTCATTCCCACATCGATCTAATGGACATCCCCATAAGCATTTATTATTTTGAAATGAAGTTGAATCAATAGTTGAAAATTGTGTCCCTATTGGAATTGGCCCGCATAGGCTATTAGATGAAACATCCATTTTGTGCAATCATTGTAGCTTAGATAGTTCTTCGAGTATTGATCCACTCAAATTATTTTTTTCCAAGTCCAACACCTCCAAAGTAGATATGTTACTAAGATATATGGGTATTAACCATTCCAACTGGTTCTTAGATAAATTCAACGATCGCAAGCCATACAAACTTCCTATGCTTGTAGGTATTTCCCCTGTAATCTTATTGTTAGAGAAATCAAAGCAAGTGTCATCCACATATGATATGCCAATTGATGTTACTTCCATCTTTCTTGTGTCTGGAATTGACAATATATCAGATGGTCCTCAAGTTTCTCCAAGCCAAGATACAATGACTGCAAATCCATGAAGTCTTTCAAGATCAAAAGGTATTCTTCCACTAAATTTATTGTTGGATAAATCCAAATAACTCAACTTCATGAAACTTGTAATCCATTTAATAATATCACCATGGAGATTATTATAACTAATTCTTAAAATAGCCAACTCACGAAAAGAGGTGAAGTGGCTAGGAAGTTCCCCAGTCAATCCATTTTCACTTAAATGGAGTTGTTGAATGTTGGTACAGTTGGTCAAAGATGTGGAAATAGTCCTAGAGAAGTTATTAGAGTAAGAAAATAAAATAATAAGAGAAGTTATTTTGGGACAGAATTAAATTCTTAAGTGAAACCGAACTGCTAACACTATTAGGAATACTCCCAGAATATTATTATTCTATATGTTCAAAGTAGTGAGAAATTTTAGTTGACCAATGCTATGTGGAATACATCGAATTAAATTGTTTGAATATAAATTCAAAAATTGGAGAGATTGAAGATTCCCAATGTATTTTGCAATGATACCTTTGAGATTGTTGCTCTCCAATTGAAGTGCTAGAAGCTTGGTCAAATTCGTAATGGTTTCAGGTATGCTACTGTTAATCCTATTTACACTGAGATCCATAGACAAAAATTTGTTCAAATTACCTAATTGAGATGGTATGCTCCCAAACAATTTGTTATGACTTAAGTCGAGGTATTCTAGTTTCAGCAACAACCCCAATTCAACTGGTATTTCCCCACTCACATCATTATCATACAAGTCGAACTCCACTAATTGAGTGCAATTTCCAAGAGATGGAGGGATATGACCACTTAGTAGGTTGCGTTCAAGGTAAAGAGAAGATAGGCTTGAATGGAACCCAAAGT
>JASDQU010103970.1:176566-196549 GCA_032191745.1 Picea mariana | reverse complement strand
TAAAGGACTAATTCTTATCGGCAATTGCACTTCTCTTCGTATTTTCTCTGCTTACTATAATAACTTATGTGGGACTATGTCCACATCTTTGGGTAACTGTACCAACAACATTCAACTACTTGATTTAAGTGCAAATGGATTGACTGGGGAGCTTCCTAGTTACCTCAATTTTTTTCATGATTTGACCATCTTAAGACTTGGTTATAATAATATCCACGGGGATATTCCTAAGTGGATTATAAATTTCATCAAGTTGAGCTATTTAGATTTATCCAACAATAAATTTAGTGGAGGAATACCTTTTGATCTTGACAGACTTCACGGATTTGCAGTCAATGTATCTTGGCTTGGACAAAGTCAAAAACCATCTGATGTACTGTTTATTCCAAACATAAGAAAGATGGAATTAATAAGATTTGGCATATCATATGTGGAAGATACTTTATTTGATTTGTCATACCTACAAGCATTGGAAGTTTGAGTAGCCTACGATCAGTGAATTTATCTGGGAACAAATTGGAAGGGATAATACCCACATCTCTTAGTAAAATATCTATTTTGGAGGTGTTGGACTTGGCCAACAATAATTTGAGTGGACAGATCCCACGTGAACTCTCTAAGTTACATTGGTTGCACAAATTGGATGTTTCATCTAATAGCCTATGCGGGCCAATTCCAATAGGGACACAATTTTCAACTTTTGATGCAACTTCATTTCAAAGTAATAAATGCTTATGGGGGTGTCCATTAGATCGATGCAACAATCAAAAGAAAAAAACTATAACAAAAGGTAATAATACTAGTAAGAGCAATAATAATACTAGTAAGAGCAGTAATAATACTAGTAAGAGCAATAATAATACTAGTAAGAGAAAAAAACTATAACAAAAGGTAATAATACTATAACAAATGGTTGAGTTGTGTGAAGGAAAATATGTCATTAATGGCATTGGGGATGGGAATGGGGATTGGATTTGGGGGAGTTGTTGCTATGTTCATATTGTGGGAGGGAACTAGGTATTGGGTTTTAGGTTTTGATTCCAAAAAACCACACATCTTCTTTTATGGAGTATATCGACTACCTACATAGTAGGCATTGTAACTTATATCTACCTACATATTAGGCATTGTAACTTATTGCACCAAAATATCAATTAGAAAATTGTATACTATGTGTTGTTGTGATATTTATACCTTGATTAATATAAAAAACGAGAGATAATGTAAATGATGACAAAACAATGTGTTGTTGTGATATTTATACCTTGATTAATATAAAAAACAAAAGATAATGTAAATAATGACAAAAAAATGAGCCATCACGTGACTAAGTGGTTATATAAAACAGGATGTATATAAAACTAAATTAAAATTTATGGTAACCTTTCTTTCATAATATAAAATGATATCTCTAAATATTAGAGAATTGTTTAAGGTTATATATTTGACAATTTGCCCCATTCATCTTGAGCCTTGAGCTTTGTGTGGAGATCTGTAATATATAAAATATAAAAAAATATGAATACATATCAAGTTGGGAGTGACAATATTATATATTAAAAATATATAATAAAAATATTATAGATTATGTATTCAAATAATAATACATTTGAAATTTTATTTCAATAAAATTGGAGACCAATATATGATAGCTTTTTTCCATGTACACCATAGATGCATTAAAAGTTATTTCTATCCACAACTATAAAGTGAGTATTATTAATTTGTTTTATTTAAACAATTTTTGAAGTAATATTTACTTGTGGTTTACTCTTTGTTTTATAGTGATATTATGAATAAATATAATAATAATATTTGTAATAAATTAGGTGTTTGTAATAATGGAGTACAAATATTTAAATTTTAATTTAGATCTAAAATTGATGTACTATTAGTACCAAAAATAGAATTCTAATTTAAAGCTTTTTATATTGGAAGATCCCATGTCCTTGACATTGAAGTTCTCGAAATGCTCCCAAGTTTCCAAAACCATTGCAACCATTTGGGAAGGTTTAGTACCCGTTCCCAAGATCCCATAAACTACGTAATGATGAGAATGAGTTTTGGAGATGTCGGGAACAATTCTCGTGCAACTATAAATTTTTTTGTTTGCTAGCATGTATGTTGTGGGCCTAATGGTTAAGAACATGTGTTTCCTCTTAAGAGGTCACAAGTTCAAATCTAGAGGGGGGTAGGGTATGTATACCTCCGTAGACTTTACCAGTCAAATGGATGGGCGGAGGGGGTCCCTTGTCCCACAATTATTATTATTATTACATGTGGGACTAGCCTATGGTCAAAGAAACTGAGAACAAGGAGCATATAAGCCTTCAAAATCACTAGGGGATGAGGATCACACTCGACGTGAGTCACACTAACCCTTAACATGGCTGGATATTTTTGGGTACCTGCTCTTGACTACCACAAATTTTGTATATATATATATATTTTAATTTACCATATACATGTTTTTTTATTTTTTAAAATTTAGTTTTAATATAAATATTTATTTTTTATTTTAATGTGGAGTACAAATGAAACTTCTAAAGATACATATTTTTCATTTAAAAATATATGTATAATTGTGATTTTGTAGAAAACATATCATATGATTTAGTTTTTTTTAAATATACACTATTTTTATATACTTTCACTATCATAAATTTACAAATATGGATTCTCACAGAGGTAAGAAAGTGGTCATACCTACTAACAAATTAAAATTAATAATATTTACACATATATCATTGTTTATTGATATTATAATGATAACGATGATTAAAGTTCACTGAGATCAAGATTAGTTTATTAGACCTTAAAAAAGGTAAGAGATTATTCAGACTTCTTTAGAATGTTATTTCAATGCTCAAAAAGCATTAGGAGAAGTGTTCCAAGATCACTATAGTTTTGATGACTTAGAAGGTTGGTATTGTGACAAATATTTTGAATTTGAGATCTGATTTGGGTATATGTGGGGCACTCCAGGAGAAAATGCTTTTCATCTTCAACCCTTTGAGTGTCACAAAGGTGATTGATTCTTTGATGCCATGGCATTTTGGGAATTGTCCAACACCCAATTTCACTATGAATTTCATGAGAAATAGTTCTTATTTTAGAAATATTGACTCTCTTCCTTACGCTATTCAAAACATAGAGAAACTTTTGATCTTCAAGATTAGGGTTAACCATATCCTTATAGTATCTTAATTTTCTTTTATCCTCTAATTCTTTATCATACAAAAGGTTCTCCTTAAATTTAGCTTTAATGATATTTTTAGTATCATCGATATTCTACATAATAACTTCTTCCTTTATTTCCCAATGATTTAGCCAACACTTGTCATCATTGTGTCATCCCCTCTTAAACCATTCGTGATTTTGGCTGGAGACTAAAGTATTTTGGGGAACCTTGTGTCATCCATGTTGTTTATCTTGTTCTTGTACATTAAGTACCCAATCATAGTTGTTCTCTCAAAGGGGGAAATGATTACTTCTATGAGGAGGATAATATAGGGTGTATTGCCTTTAATTTTGAGATTATAAGTGTTAAAATTCTTTTGGACTTGCTCTATATTTCTCCATGATTCTTGAGATACACTACATCCCCAAAATTCACATTGATATAAGATAACATGAGTGATGAGTCTCAAAGAGGATCTCTTTTCTATGGGACATCAATTTCCAAATTTCATTTAATCGACTCGTAGTTAAGAGGAAGTAATCTTCACTCCTGTTATAAATCTCTTTGAGGTATCTTGTATTTTGAATATGACACGATGACATTTCTACACCCGTCTAACTTACTTTGAACAAAAAACTTATATGGATAAATCTCCATAATTCTAACAATTCCCTTCGGTCTCACAATACTCTCTCTCTCTCTCTCTCTCTCACACACACACACATATATAGTATTTTAGACTTAGGACTTATAGTCCTAATCTCTCTTTAAACATAAGTTTCTATGCTTGCACACAAGACTATCTAATTTATCCTTGAAATAAAATTCATATACCCCATATAAAGTAATGGGGTAGGAATTATACCCCTTAGAAGATTATAAGTGGCTTAATCATAAGACACTTGGCATCATTTGGTATGGTCCAAGTCATTAAACGGGTTCCCTTATGAATTATTAGTAGTTAGTGATCTACCAGTCACCATTTACATAAAAGTTCAGGTAACGAAACCCCACACTAATCCTCGTTTAACTCTGTATTTACTAAGCGATGCTTCCATGAGGTCTTCATTTGAAATATACATTAACTGATGTGAAACAGTTGTAGTTAACATGTCCCAACCAATCGTGTCACGAAGGGACTGTCATTAACTTCACGCGTTCTTGATATGGGAAGAAGGGTGTACTTCTCACAAAGGAGTTAAGGCTCTGCTCCTACGATTAGTGGAGGTCCTGGTGTGCGCATTTTGATGGTTTTCACCTGACCCTTCCTCCAATCTAGACACGCAAACTCGGCCCCATCACATGGCCAGACCATCCTTCGTACCCTCAGCAGTTAATCATGTAGAAAGAGCTCCTCTTAGGGTTCAGTGAGTTTCTATTGTCATTGTGAAGCCCTCCGAAATGGCTCTATGTGTTATTTCCTCAGCAAGGGAGACTCTCGACTTGGAGGACGTTAACTGGTGGAATATACAATGTTATCCATCTTCCCTGGTAATTTTAAGATGCTACTGTGATTTAACTAATAGAGCGGAACTTCGAGATTTCTTTACAGTGGAAGAAATATTCGTTCTGTAACTCTTATTATAATTTTTAAATTAATTCTTCCCTTATCGTTATTCCTTGTAACTTTTTGGATTATTCTCGCTCTTGGATAAGTTGTATTATTAGGTTTTTTCATTCTCAATCGCTTTGAAGGTCTCAGCATTCCACCTCCTTGTTCCGATTCAAATATTTTTCTCCTGCATAGTTTTTCGTGTGTATTTCCAACCTTAGGGTTTCATTATTTTCTCCACGGTCTCTCTGTTGATGTGTGTTGAGGCCTAATGTTGAAATTTGGTGTGGCTACGCAAGGTTTAGTATGGAGTTGAATGTTCATACTGTGTATTTATATTGCATTTCTTTCTTTCTCTTTGTAAAGGGTGAATCCACCCTTCTGTATTTTTCCATCAGACCCTTAGTTGGTCCTTACGAATATAATGCTTCCTTAATGGCTATTTGAATTCTTGTTTGGTACAATTAAAAATGTGGCTTCTATGTTTTTAGAACAGTTTATTAAAAATTCCCTACAGCATATAATGTTGAGTTTGTAGAACTTCTTGAATTAAGTAGGTCTCTTACAGTCATTAGCGTTTCTTGCAGGTAGTTTACGTCATTGAAGTCTAGTAAAATTCAACGGGAGGTTAACTCTGTATTTATCGTTGATTTATAAGTACCCCTGAAAATATAGTCATTCAGTTCAGGGAAGATTTTAATCTCAACTTTTACGTATAGCATTTGTTCTATGTGTAATGTTTACCCTATGCCTTCGGTCTGCTTGCATGACATGTCTTATGCGATTTGTATTTTAAATGTTAGCACTATTGTTTGTTTCATTTCATAAATAAATTGATTATATGTTTTGGTTCCAACACTAATGATGGGACCCTGTTGATGTGAGGTACCCATCAGGAAAACCTTGGACCACCCTCCCCTCGGCTTGGGATGTCTATCCAAATAGAATGCGACAAGGGAAGGACACCAGGTCTCCAAGCCATAAGTTAAGTGTCATTCTGGAATAAATTGTTACTATATTTTATCATTCTGTTGAAAGTTTCATTCGCCTTACTCTCATTGTACTTTACTAATGTTTAAAATGGTAAATCCTTGTAGGGAATTCGACCACACACAAAACCAAATGTCGTTTCCTACCACTCGCGCAAAAGGTATTCGGGTTCCGTGCATAGTAATTCTCGGGCTTAACTTTCCAAGTTCTAGAAATGAAGACCATGGTTCCATCTAGTTTTATCGTTATGATGTGAAGTCCCATCCCGATTTCCTGTATCGGTTGGTTAAAGAGTAAATTCTATTTTCATGTCGATATTTCACTATTGGAAGAGAACAAAGTAAATTGCGTAAGGTTGGACACATTTTGATTTTTGGTCTGATTGGATTTGTATAACAAAACCTTTAAGGTTTTAAATCACAGGATTCTTTTCTTGTACACTTGTATTCAAAATACTAGGGTTTATAGCGAATTCAAGTCAAATCTTAATGGTACTATGGTTCTTTATTTATCTAGACTATTTATAAAGAAGACATATCAACCTATATACTTTCAGAAGTATGTTCTCCGAATTTTGTTTTGTTACTTATGTATTGTTATATTCAGAAGCTTTTTTGTAGTCAATAGAACCATTATTTCTTTTAATTCAGTACTATTTGACTCTCACCGAGGTTGAAATGATTTATTATTCGTTAATAAAACTATCATAATTCGAACTTATCAAAAATGTGTATATATACATGAAAAGGGTTATGTATTTCTGTTTCTTGAATTCATCCTGTTTTCTCCCTTCTAACATTTCATTTTCCAGAACCTTGTTGCGTTAAAATATTCGATTCATTTTCTTTAGTTTCTATTTATCTTACCAAAACTCTTGTTAAGACTAGTTACACTAAATTTGTCTTCCATTATATTTTTGCCATGCATCGATATTATAGTGGTGTTATTACTCTGTATAATTTATTGCAGTAATATGCGAATATAAAATTACTTCGTTTTGGTATACCCTTCAGCATTTCCTAAGTCAAGGATGCAGTAAAATACTCCTTCAATTTTATTTCTATACTTATGTACACACAGGATTCCTAAGATCCGAAAATGGAATCGGTCTGATTTTATTTATATAAAATTATTTCGTTTATACTAGAAGTATGTTAGTGTGTTCACAAAATTCCAATTCTACTCGTAATTAATATATATATATATATATATATATATATATATATATATATATATATATATATATATATATATATATATATATATACANTACAGGCAGTTTTTATTTGAAGCATAACATTAAACTGGCAGGGGGTTTATCCTACGTTTGTTCCTAACCATTCGAAGTTTAACTCTTAGCCATAATTCACACAGTATTATTCTAGCTCTATTATTTCATTCATTTACATCAAACCAATTCTTAATTAAAAGGAAATTCATCAGAAATAATTTACCCAGTAATATATAGATGTATTCTTACAACCATTTAAAACAAGAGATATATAACCAGAAAGGTGTAGATGAACATATCTGAACCAGTTTGATAAAAGACAAAGGGAACAACCACGTTCTTTCCAACCTTAGAACGGAACAACCAAACTCACTTGCTCCATTCAGCCCCTAGCCTGACCATGAATCCATGAGGGAAAACTCAGAACTCCACCTCAATAATAGTCCTTCCACTTCAACAACTTCTCCTTGCCTCACACTCAGAAAACTGGTGTTCATAATAGCAAGAGATAAATTTCCTTTCCCAGCATACTAGGCAACATCCTTCCTCCTCCCATATGCTATATATCAAAATCCATTTTTGCCTAGGTCTGTTTCCCCCTTGGGAATTTTCCCAGCTTTCCAAATCCCTGATTTTCAGGGGCTGCCCATGGCCAAATTCTTTATTTTCCACTTGTAACAATCAGCCCTGAGGTAGTTCCAACATGTTCCCCACTCACGGAGTCATGGTCAGCTGATTTTAGCTGTAACATCCCGCTCTGGTGCACTGAGAAAACTTATTCTTTGAGGACACTTGCTCGCAAGTGATCTGGACTTTTATGTTGTTAAAACATTTATCCTTGATTATGATGCGTTATGATAGATGACATGATGTCTTACTGCTTTGACGTAGACAGGTGTTTTGACTCAGTTTTATTGAGTGTGCAGGGTTTTGGACCTTGAGGATGAAGAGGCATCGATGGAAACCCCTTGGACTCCGAATTGAGTCAAGGAGTGTGCTATTTGGGTTGATTCATTTACTGTGATATTTCATTGATTTGATGATATGATGTTGACATGTTCTGACACGATTGTTGATGATGCAGGCTAACAATAGCTTGCCAACCAGACTCACATATGGAGTAAAGGGGCCACACACAATTTCCAGAGAGGTTGAGGGAGAGGTGTGGATAGCAGCCCTGCCACAACCTACTAGCACTCCCGCCGTGGCTTGAACTATAGGTTAACGATTACCTAGTTCGAGAGGATCCACGATGTCATGAGGGTAGACTGCGACAGTCGCTCACGATGATTCTAAGGGGCCCGCAATAAAGCAGAGGCCTTATTCCTTAGAGCCCTTATTCTCCCACAAGTTCACTTGGCGGAGTGTTGACTCCAAGGGTTATAGATGTCTACCAATCAGTCAAGTTGGCGAGTGGCACCCTTGGAGCACGTGGTGCATCCTGAAGGGCACGTCGCGCAAAAGAAACGCAAGTTGGCGAGTGGTACCCTTGGAGCACGTGGTGCATCCTGAAGGACACGTCGCACAAAAGAAACGCAAGTTGGCGAGTGGCACCCTTGGAGCACGTGGTGCATCCTGAAGGGCACGTTGCGCAAAAGAAACGCAAGAAGCAAGTGGCACCCTTGGAGCACGTGGTGCGTCCTGAAGGGCACGTCGCGTTGATATTGATGAAGGAACAAACCTAGATGGCCCTAAGACATTTAACACAGTAAGAAATACTTAAACAAATTCCCTAACCAAGTGTCGCCCCGTTCAGAATCTAAGTCCTATGTCTAAAACTTTTCTAGGGTAAAAATTTATTCTAACCTTAAGAAAAAGACCCTAGAATAAAAATAAAAAAAATTTAAACGCAAAACCACTTAAGTAATAGTTCGGTCTTCATAAAAGAATCTTGGGGTAAATGAAGAGAGTAAGAATTTAATTAAAACTAATGGTTTTAAAACTTGCAAAGAAGAAATTATTCATTAACTTGTGGAAGTACAAAGATATTAAATTAATAATAAAAGGGAAAGATTAATAACGCAACTGCCATTTTGGGATTTAATAAAAGGGGAAAGAAGGGAATAATAAGAATTAGGAAACTAAGTAATGGAGGAAACTTAATAAAGGAAAGATGAGAACTTATGGTAAAAAGCACGGCCAACATAGTAAGGAATCTGCAATTAAGAACCTGCTAATCTGAGCTAATTTAGTAACATTTTTTTTGGGGAAAGTATTTAAAACATGTAAGGGGATCTAGGAACACCTAGGAGTAAATTTAGGAGCGACTCTAGGTGGGTGAGGGATTTGAGACAATTAATAAATTTAAAGAAAATATTTATTGGAGAAAAGAGGGGGATGGACGACACTTGTGCGATGGAGAATATTTAGAATATTTTATTGAAACTTAATTTAAAATGTGATTTAGGAAAGTAGGTGGGTCTAAAAACTCTATAAAATAAAGGGGAGATGAGGAAGAAAGGGATCGATTGTTAGTGTAACGTTACGCTGCCGAATTGTGACTTGACTGATTGCTTGTGAGGAGTTGGGATTTCTCAGCTTGGATAGGAGTGGTAGCTCGGCCTTGCGAGGCGAGATGGGAAGCTAGACTTACCATTTGGATTTGTGTGGCCCCTTTACGGCTCGGGGGGCTAAGGGGGAAGAAGAGTACCCCAAGCGATTGGCTGGGAGGTACCAGTGTAGTCTCTACGGTCGGCGAGCAGGAGCGGGACGGAGCACGCAAACAACGCTTGGAGCAGGAAAAAGGCAACGGCATGCCCTTTAATTTAAGCTTGGTTGGATGGTTGATTTAAAAAAAAAATATGAATTGGTTAAATGTGTTAAGGTTCTGTCTGAATTTGATTGAAATTTTTTTTCATGGCTGAAGGTTGGGTGTTTGCATTTAGAATGGAAGCATTTTCTTTTTCTGGAATATTTAGTTCGTTGTAGTACTAATGAAACCTCGGCTGTCATTCAATAACCCTCCCTGGCCCATGTCGCTGCGTTCACCTTACTCTTCATTCTTATTTTAGTTTTCTTTACATTGCCGGGGGCGTTTTAATTAGTGATGGCGTTTTCCGGTTAAGACTGTGGGCGTTCTAATCTCTGTGGGGGTGATTTGATTCTACTGGGTGTTTTCATCTCTCTGTAGGCATTTTGTTTTAATCCATGCATTTACATATTGTCGTGGGCGTTTCATTTTTCCAGAGGGTGTTTTTATATTTTACTGTGGGCATTTGTATTATTGTAGGCGTGTATAAATGATGGTGGGCGTTTTACATATGTTTATGGGCGTTTTTTTATTTTATTTTGCTGTGGGCGTTTTTATTTTCTCTGTGGGCGATTTCATTCTCTCTGGGTGTTTTTATTTTCTCTGTGGGCGATTTCATTCTCTGTGGGCGTTTTTATTTTCTCTGTGGGCGAATTGGGAGAAGGACCATTGAACTAACCTGTGTTTTCTTTTAAACTCAGCGAATCACACATAAATTTTATGCGTTGTTGGGGATTGTAAATCCTGCATTTTATCTCTTTGCCCAACGATTTTTATTAATTCCTCTGCGTTGATCCGGGGAGTTATAAACCCTGCAATTTTTATTTCCATGGCTCAGCGATTTTCTTTACTCTCTGCATTTATTCATCATTCAAAATCCAGTTGAATGTTGGGTCATTTCCATTTCCTTTAAATCTGAGCATTGGAATTATGTAAGGGAGCGTAGATCGCTGCCTTTAACTTGAAATCTGAGTTGAATGTTTGGTCCCTACCATTTATTTATTCAAATCTGAGCCTTGGAATAAGTAATTAAGCATAGACCAATGCCATTAATTTGAATTACTTGGCTGGAATGCTTGGGTCACTGCTGTCTGTTTAATGCGATTCTGAGCGAGAATAAATATTCACAGAAGCACAGAGAACTTCCCTTCGAATTTGTGAGACCACGGCGCTGGGATTTTGGGTCTGGTCGTTGCCATTCGACGGTAGTCTTCAGGATAGAACATCGCCCTTCCTTATGTGTCACTGCAATCCATTACCGTCGCCATGTCCTTAGTCTTTCTGGGTTACCCAACTTTACCTAGCGCCAGAAGTCTTCACACCCTTACTGATTCAGATAGGGAGTTTCATTTTCCCTTCTAAATAGAATATGCACATTGCAAGTTTAGTTACACGATTTTCTTTACCATTGAGGGAATCATGCGTGTACAAATTTGGGTGAAACTATCACCACCTAACTTGCATTTTTATGTCCTTCCATCAAATTACTCCAGGTTTAATTTCTACTAAAATTTATTACTTTTCACCTTAGAACTTGAGTGGTAAAATATCTATTTATTCCAACCTTCTAACCTTGAACTGGTGTCATTTAAATGTTGAATGGGATTGATTCTTTGTATCTTTACTTCTCCACTATTTTAGATGTATGCATGAGATGATATAATTTTTAGGTTAAGGACAATAATTGTTTTTGATGGATGATTTATACCTTTTAGTTGTGCATAAGAATTTCCTCGTCCATTTATGGTACTAGAACAAAAGTGGGTATTATATGTAGGTGTTGAGGAATTCATATAAGAGAGAGTGATAGTACTAAATACAAAAGTGTAAATGCTAAAATGTGTAAGAATTTACAAGGGATTGGATTATGTATTTTCTTATTCCTGCGCCATTAAATAAAGTTGACATATTGATTGTATAAATTGCTTAGATTACTCGCGCGCATACATATTTATTGTTGAATGGTTTTTGATGGACCTTAGTCTTCTTATCATTTGGAATGTAATTTAAGGAATGTTGTACTAGATGATAGCCTTCTTGCGTGCTTTGAATTATGATGTAATGAGAGTGTTTGATGTAGACATTAGACATCTTGCGCGAAATAAATTATATTTGTAATGTATGTTGATCTAACACTTCTTACTTGTGCCACTAAAATTGCTAATGAATGATGGATTAATGAATAGAATGCTCGCACACCTTTCAATAATGTGATATATGACTAATTTAGTGACTAGTTTCTCTTACGCCTTTACTTAAGTTGACATGTGATTGTTCTAGAATTGTTACTTTCATGCCCGACGAATATTTAAACGTGGACGTTTGATTGATAAAAATACTGATTACTGTTGCGCTATGATTATAGATGTATAGGATTGATGGGTCCCAATGTTTACTAGCATTACAGATTTATCAATGATTATTGGATTAACAACCCTTGTGCCATGTACATAGAGTGAATGTTTTATTGCGCCAATAAATATTGATGATGATGAATTGATTTAGAGCTATATTATTACTGCATGGTTAATTAAATTTAATGTATGTTGGTTAATAGTAAGAAGTACTCTCACCCTTGGTTAAATGGAATGTGGTTGATAAAGCGAATCTCAGTTAATCATGGATGTTGGTAGTTTTAGCATTTTTTTTGGTATTGATGGTGTCGGGCGGGATGTAGACACCTCCATGTTCCTCAGAACAGTCACCATCCCTGAGACCTTAAATGGTTAAAATCGATGGGAACCTGGGCTTGAGCGTTGCTTATGTGTCTTGGAGGTCCTAACCATTGCAGGGTAGGATGGAGGGGTAGTCAGTTTTACTTATTGTTGATTGATGTTTTAGTTGCAAGGTTATTATGACATAAGATGTGAGGGTGTTAAGAAAATGTTATGGTAATGGTATATGTAACATTTAGGATGTATTGAGATTGTTAATTAATTTTAGGGTTAGTACTATAATTGGAATTGTTCAAACTCTCAGTTGTATGATATCAGACTCTTCGATTGATAAAGCTAGTCGCTCTGTATATAACTTTGTGTGTGTGATTATTTTTTGTGTAAAGAATCCAGTGCCAGATCAAGAGTTTCGAGCCCTTTAAAGGCAGGGTTTCCACTCTTGCGACACACCTGACAGAGATTACTATTTTCTGCCTAAGCAGTCGACTAGGAGCCTATCTGACCTTCTCTCTCTCCAGAGCAGAGAACTAAGATTAAATGCCCTACTTTCCTGTGCAGAAATAGTAAAATCTACTATTATGGATTCTTCCTTATGTTTATGATCGTTTAATGCTTGCAGTTACTTGTTGTGCACCTTATGTCTTCTTGTTGTGATCGTCGTGGTTGCATCTTGTTAGTCGTCGGGTGGTGACGTAGAGTCAAGTGTGGCTGTTTCCTTTCTGCACGTGCGCACAAACCTGTAACAAAAAAAAAAATTGCACCTAT
The DNA here is from genome assembly GCA_032191745.1 of Picea mariana. Classification (NCBI taxonomy): domain Eukaryota; kingdom Viridiplantae; phylum Streptophyta; class Pinopsida; order Pinales; family Pinaceae; genus Picea; species Picea mariana. The sequence goes on along the minus strand of JASDQU010103970.1, from coordinate 183,406 downwards.
TATCAGAGTTGTTGTCGTAACGAGGAGGCCGTTACATGTGGTATCAGAGTGGGTTTGACCCGCGAGTTGGGATTCGCTACGACTTTCGTTGACATTATTAGATTTGATTATGCTATTGTTGATCGAGTTGATTGTGTGCGTGCAGGTAATCATGGTTAGAGGACGCCACGGAGGCAGATGACGGGGTGCTAGGGGAGGAGGTGTGATTTTTCCAGTAGCATCCACGCCTGAGGGGTCTAACCCCTAGGGAGGCGAGCAGGTTCTCGGACAGGAGCAGGTAGCAGTTGGCGATGTCGTGGGGATGATGAGATCTTTTCAGCGCATGTCTGAGGCGCTGATCATCCGATTGGACAGAGACGAGGCCAGGGCATCGGCACCTGCTGAGGTTTCACCACGCGCACCGGCTGTTACTAGTAGCATTCACCGTGAACTCGAGAAGGTAACATTTCCCCAGTTTTTTGGTGCCCTGGACGGCACAGTCGCCGAGACATGGTTGGAGAATATGGCGATGTGCTTCACACTTCATGATTATACCTCCAACATGAAGGTCCGCATGGCGGTCTTTCAATTGAAGGGGAGCGCTCTTCTATGGTGGAAGACACTCCTGCCATAGCTGAACATGGTCGTTGAAGAGGTGTCATGGGAACTATTTGAGGAACGATTCTGAAAGAGATACCTTTCAGAGGAATTCATTGAGCGTCAGCTCAATGAGTTCAACGCTTTGCGACAGGGAGGTCGTACGGTGCCCGAGTACGAGGCACGTTTTATGGAGCTACTCCGGTATTCTCCACACCTTAACACTGAGAAGCTCAAGGTCAACAGGTTCGTGGTTGGCCTTAACGACAGCCTATGTGCAAAGGTTAGGATCTTGATGCCTCAAACCTTGCACGACGTTGTCCAAAAGGCCCTCAGAGCAGAGGAGGAGCTTATCAGTGGGGGTCAGACCAAGACTCCCGCGAGACCAGCAGGGCAGGGTTCATCTGGTACACCACAGCATTAGACACCAGCGAGACATACGAAAGGACATCATGGCTTCCAGAGAGGATCCACTTTCACTACACCCCGACGACCACCACCTCAGCAGTGGACACCTTATCAGGGACCACATCACCAGCAGCAGCGTCGCCCGTAGCAATATTAGTTTAGGCCTATTCAGCAGAACAGACCGGGGTTCCAAGCCAGTGGGCCGTCGTCTTCTACTTCAGGTACCAGGACTACTAGGCTGAAGAAGGGGTGTTGGACGTGTGGGGAGCCACACTACCAGCGCGATTGTCCTGTGGAGAGGACCTGAGCGTCCGGATCAGCCGGACCCACTACCGTGGGAGATATGGGCAAGACCCATCGGATTCATGCAGCGGTGAATAATCACCAGGCAGAGCACCAGTCGACTGTGCTCGAGACGACAGGTACTGTCACTGACCAGACCCTTAGTATTTTGATGGACCCAGGTGCTACTGAGAGTTTCATTTCTGGTGCAGCGCTAAAAAGGATTAAGGTAAAGGCGGTCGAACAGGATGAGTTTAACTTCGTAGAGATGGCTTCTGGAGCCAAACAGAAGGTTGGAGGAAAGGTTATAGGTTGTTCCCTTAACCTAGGAGAGTTTTTCACAAGGGTCAACTTGTACGTCACGATCTTAGGATCTTATGACGTCGTGATCTGTATGGATTGGTTGGAATCGCATGAGGCGATACTCAACTGTAAGACGAAATGGTTGAGCTTGGTTGATGACGAAGGATAGAGACCTGTGATTGTAGGATGGAACCAGGGAGTTTCCCTGAGGTTCATCTCTTCCTTACAATTACGGAAGAGTATGCGCAAGGGGTGCAAGCTTTATGTGATCCTTGCATTAAACGAAAAGGGAGTAGCGGAGGGTCTAGAACACCTTTCGGTGGTGAGAGAGTTTGCAGACGTATTTCCAGAGGAGTTACCTGGGATACCGTCGGAAAGGGAACTGGAGTTTACCATAGACCTGAAATCGGGGACCGAACCGATAGCAAGAACGCCTTATCGGATGTCGACCCCAGAGTTTCAAGAGTTGAAAATGCAACTGAAGGAGTTGCTGGACCTGGGACTGATATGTTCTAGTGTGTCACCATGGGGTGCACCTATTATTTTCATACGAAAGAAGGACGGATTGTGGAGGCTTTGCATTGACTATCATCAACTGAACAAGGCTACAATCAAGAATCAATATCCCTTACCAAGAATTGATGATTTGTTCGATCAAATGAAGGGTGCGACGGTGTTTTCCAAGATCAATTTTCGATCAGTGTATCACCAGTTACGGATCAAGGAGGATGACGTCCCTAAGACCGCCTTTAAGATGAGATTTGGACATTACGAGTTTACTGTTTTACCATTTGGACTGATAAACGCCCCAGGGGTATTCATGAGTTTGATGAACGGGGTGTTCCGCGAGTACTTGGATAAGTTCGTCCAAGTATTAATTGACGATATCTTGATCTACTCTCGGACGATGGAGGAGCATGACGAGCACTTGCACTTGGTACTATAGTGTCTACGAGAGCACAAATTGTATGGGAAGTTGTCCAAATGCTCTTTTTATCAATCGAGGATTCACTACTTAGGGCATGTCATCTCCGGCGAAGGTATCGTCGTAGATCCAGCCAAGGTTGAGGATATTATGGAATGGGCTGCGCCAATGAATGTCACAAAAGTGCATAGTTTTATGGGTTTAGCAGGATACTATCCACGGTTTGTCGAGGGATTTTCGAAGATAGCAAATCCGATCACAGAATTGCAAAAGAAAAACAAGAAGTTTATTTGGATCGAGAAATGCGAGGAAGAATTTCGAAGGCTTAAAGATTTGTTGACCACAGTGCCGATACTAAAGGTCCCTGACATGGACGCAGACTTCTTGGTATGCACTGACGCATCCAAGGAAGGTTTAGGCAGAGTCTTGATGCAAGACGTACAAGTGATTGCTTACATTTCAAGGAAACTGAGAAGGCATGAGGAGAACTACGCGACGCACGATTTGGAGCTATTAGACATCGTATATGCCTTGAAAGTTTGGAGACACTACCTTGTTGGACGAAAATTTGAATTAAGGACTGATCATTGTGGACTACAACACATTTTTACGCAAAGCAACCTGAATGCGCGAAAACGGCGTTGGTCGGAATTGCTTAGCGAGTACGACTTCGAGATTACTTACATAAAGGGAACAGTGAACCGAGTGGCGGATGCCTTGAGTCAGAGGCCACGCATCTTTTCGGTGTTACCTCTCCAGACAAATCTACATGAGAAGATTCTCACTTTACAGCGTGATGATGACTGGTACAAAGAAGTCGAGGATTTTATCGGACAAAACACAATGATGGTACCACGATATGAGGGATATTCATTTGATAGCGATGGTTTATTGAGGTTTAGAAGTCAGATTTATGTACCGCCAAACGACGAGTTGAGGATGTTGATCCTGAGCGAGGCTCATAGAGCAGTTTACATGGCGCACCCAGGAGTCACGAAGATGAGGGCAGACCTTAAACCCTTATTCTTCTGGAAGGGAATGAAGGCCGACATAGTCAACTTTGTGGCTAGATGTCTAGAGTGTCAGCAGGTAAAGGCTGAACATAGACACCCGGCAGGATTACTTCAACCACATGCCATTCCGGAATCGAAATGGGAAGTTATTTTGATGGATTTTATTGTTGGATTGCCACTGATGACAAGGAGACACGACTCGATTTTTGTAGTAGTAGACACTCTGACGAAGAGTGCTCACTTTATTCCTGTGTGTACGATGTATCAGGCACCTGACATAGCAAGAGTTTTCATCAATGAGATTGTGAGGCTGCATGGCATGCCTAAAAAGATTATATCTGATCGAGGATCGGTGTTTACTGGACGATTTTGGACGAGTTTCCAAGAGACCTTGGGAACCCAACTTAATTTTAGTACTGCCTATCACCCAGAGACTGACGGATAGACCGAACGAACAAACCAAACCTTGGAAGACATGTTGCGCATGTACGTGATGGACCAACAAAATCGTTGGGAGGAATTCTTGCCTCTAGTAGAGTTCGCTTACAACAACAGTTACCAGAGCGCCATTAAGATGGCGCCTTTTGAGTTTCTTTATGGGCGACCGTGTCGGATGCCCTTGACTTGGGATCAGCTTGAGGATAGGGTCCTGGTGGGACCCGAAGCGATCCAAGAAATGGAAGAGAAAATGAAAACCATAAGACAAAGGATTAAAGAAGCGCAGGATCGACATAAGAGCTATGTCGATGCGCATCGAGTCGACCGTAGTTACGAGGTCGGCGATCAATTCTTCTTGCGGGTTAAACCACATAAGAGTTCGATCAAGTTTGGAAAGGGAGCTAAACTCTCTCCTAGGTTCATGGGACCTTTCGAGATTGTGGAGAGGAAGGGGCCCGTGGCCTATCGACTAGCCTTGCCTGATTCTTTGAGGCGTATGCACGATGTTTTTCATGTATCTGTTTTGAGACATTATATTAGTGATCCTACGCATGTGATTGACCTGAGTTCCTTGTAGGTATCGGACGAGGGAGCACTCACGGCTGAGCCGGTCCGCATCTTAGATCATTTCGTTCGATAGTTATGACGTCGAATGGTAGATCAGGTCAAGGTCTAGTGGGATAGTTATAGTCCGCACTCGACGACCTGGGAGGACGCATATGATATGCGCCAGCAGTTTCTATTTTTGTTTGATATATAGACTTATGATACGGTGGTACTTTTATTTCGGCATTTATACTGAGAAACTTCGAGATGAAGTTTACACCAAGAGGGGGTGTATGTAACATCCCACTCTGGCGCACAGAGAAAACTTGTTCTTTGAGGACACTTGCTCGCAAGTGATCTGGACTTTTATGATGTTAAAACATTTATCCTTGATTATGATGCGTTATGATAGATGACATGATGTTTTACTGCTTTGATGTAGAAAGGTGCTTTGAATCAGTTTTATTGAGTGTGCAGGGTTTTGGACCTTGAGGATGCAGAGGCATCGGTGGAACCCCTTGGACTCCGGATTGAGTCAGAGAGTGTGCTATTTGGGTTGATTCATTTACTGTGATATTTCATTGATTTGATGATATGATGTTGACATGTTCTGAAACGATTGTTGATGATGTAGGCTGACGATAGCTTGCCGACCAGAATCACATATGGATTAAAGGGGCCACACACGATTTCCAGAGAGGTTGAGGGAGAGGTGTGGACAGCAGCCCTGCCACAGCCTACTAGCACTCCCGCCGTGGCTTGAACTGTAGGTTAACGATTACCTAGTTCGAGAGGATCCATGATGCCATGAGGGTAGACTGCAACAGTTGCTCACGATGATTCTAAGGGGCACACAATAAGGTAGGGGCCTTATTCCTTAGAGCCCTTAGTCTGCCACAAGTTCACCTGGCAGAGTGTTGACTCTAGGGGTTATAGATGCCTACCAATCAGTCAAGTTGGCGAGTGGCACACTTGGAGCACGTGGTGCATCTTGATGGGCACTTCGCGCAAAAGAAACGCAAGTTGGCGAGTGGAACCCTTGGAGAAGGTGGTGCATCCTGAAGGTCATGTCATGCAAAAGAAACGCAAGTTGGTGAGTGGCACCCTTGGAGCACGTGGTACATCCTGAAGGGCACGTCGTGCAAAAGAAACGCAAGAAGCAAGTGGCACCCTTGGAGCACGTGGTGCGTCCTGAAGGGCACGTCGCATTGATATTGATGAAGGAACAAACCTTGATGGCCCTAAGACATTTAACACAGTAAGAAATCCTTGAACAACTTCCCTAACCAAGTGTCGCCCCATTCAGAATCTAAGTCCTATGTCTAAAACTTTTCTAGGGTAAAAATTTAGTCTAACCTTAAGAAAAAGACCCTAGAATAAAAATAAAAAAAATTTAAACACAAACCCACTTAAGTAATAGTTTGGTCTTCATAAAAGAATCTTGGGGTAAATGAAGAGAGTAAGAATTTAATTAAAACTAATGGTTTTAAAACTTGCAGAGAAGAAATTATTCATTAACTTGTGGAAGTACAAAGATATTAAATTAATAATAAAAGGGAAAGATGAATAACGCAACTTCCATTTTGGGATTTAATAAAAGGGGAAAGAAGGGAATAATAAGAATTAGGAAACTAAGTAATGGAGGAAACTTAATAAAGGAAAGATGAGAACTTATGGTAAAAAGCACGGCCAACATAGTAAGGAATCTGCAATTAAGAACCTACTAATCTGAGCTAATTTAGTAACATTTTTTTTTGGGAAAGTATTTAAAACATGTAAGGGGATCTAGGAACACCTAGGAGTAAATTTAGGAGTGACTCTAGGTGGGTGAGGGATTTGAGACAATTAATAAATTTAAAGAAAATATTTAATGGAGAAAAGAGGGGGATGGACGACACTTGTGCGATGGAGAATATTTAGAATATTTTATTGAAACTTAATTTAAAATGTGATTTAGGAAAGTAGGTGGGTCTAAAAACTCGATAAAAGAAAGAGGAGATGAGGAAGAAAGGGATCGGCTATTAGCGTAACGTTACGCTGCCGAATTGTGACTTGACTGATTGCTTGTGAGGAGATGGGATTTCTCAGCTCGGATAGGAGTGGTAGCTTGGCCTTGCGAGGCGAGATAGGAAGCTAGACTTACCATCTGGATTTGTGTGGCTGCTTTGCGGCTCAGGGGGATAAGGGGGAAGAAGAGTACCTGATCAGAATCTGGACCAGGGGTCAAATTTTACCTCAAAAATCAAAGTTCTCGGAATTGCCTAAAAACAAATGGGTTTGTATCCCTCGTCGTCACGAACCCAATGCAATTCGTTTTGTCTCAAACGGACGTCGGGAGCGAAAGTTATC
>JASDQU010103970.1:147879-168629 GCA_032191745.1 Picea mariana | reverse complement strand
GAAGCATTTGGGTGAAAAGATTGACAAGAATGGAAGAGGAGATTCCATCATTGAGGTGAGACAAGACGATTCACAAGAAGACCATTTTCAGCATAAGGATTCACCATTGAGTTGGCTTGGTAAGAAGTGGATTGATTTCTTGCATAAGTAAGGCTTTCATTTTCTGCAATAGATGGACATTTCAGCCTTAGCTATTCACTTTTGTTGAAGTTTACAAGTTGTAGCAGTTGTCACATTTTGGTAGAGGCAAGTTGCATGTGAATGCTTTTATTTTGGTAAGCATACTTGTGTTATGCTCCTCATTCAAGAACTTGTAAAGAGAGGGGTATGCTGTCCATGTTTTTACAGCCACATATATTTTTCATTTTCAGCTCTTTAGTACCCACATGCTTTGGGTTTAAGCACGTATGTTTATACAGGAGGAGTTGAAGAACTATGCATAGGCATTTGATTTTGAAAGTACATATTGATGATTGTCATCATGGATGAGTCATGATTGTAGAATGATCGTTTATCCATTTTTGACTTGTCATTTTGGAGGGTTGAAACATTCCACATGAGTTTCAACTTGTGGCGATATTGCTTGACGTCTATGCTATGTCGTTCATGTTTTTTTGACTTGTTTTAGTCGATTGTGTTGGATGACTTGTAAGTCAAGTTTGAGTACATTGAGATGGAGGAAAACTCTATGTGCTTTGATGAAGCACAATATGCGACAGCTACTTGAAGAGAAAAAAGATTCTGCTATCCTTATTTTCCAGTCTTGTGTTAATTCATTTTCAAGATTGATGTTTTTCTTGGCTTGTGACAAGATGTCGCAAGAAAATTTACAGCCATTGGAGAGCGGATTGTTGACGCCAAAGAGTTCACATGAGGGACTTGATTCTCAGTGGGAAGGCTGGCAGTCTTCCAATTGCAGAAAGAACAGTGGGTCAGCAGCAACCAGAGAGCAGTGATCGAGTGACATGACCAGTTGTAGTGCAAAGCATGTCAAGGTACCCAGGTGATTGTCGAAAAGTCTTTTCAAGTAGAATCGATTGATATAACTTGAAAGAAGAAGAGTATTGAAGCTCAGATCGATGATTATACGCTTTTGTGGGTCCAAAAGCCTTTCAGTGGGAAGGCGTGATCAGAATCTGGACCAGGGGTCAAATTTTACCTCAAAAATCAAAGTTCTCGGAATTGCCTAAAAACAAATGGGTTTGTATCCCTCGTTGTCACGAACCCAACGCAATTCATTTCATCTCAAATGGACGTCGGGAGCGAAAGTTATCGCGATCTGTTCGAATCGCCAAACAGGTGAAAAAATGACGCTGACTGGGCAGGGCGTACTGCCACGTGGCAGGGACATACAATGATGACGTAGGCATCCGTACATGTTGTCGTGGCACTGGTAGGTGACGTGGCAGATTCTTATTTGTTGTTGGTGGCCGAATAGAGTGGCAACACGTGGCACTTTCTGGAGCGAATGAAAGGGTGCCACGTGGCCCAATGAAGGGCTGCCACGTGGCACCCGTTGGTAGGCTGTTGGTTTCATTTGGTTTGATTAAAAAGGTATAAAGGCCGTGGGGTTCGACCCCCGGACCTCCCGATACATTACAAAGCTTTAACAATAGCCCTTCCGCCAACGCGCCATAACATGTTTCTTATTTTGTATATGGTTGAAAACTTATTTAAATTTACATTTGGTAGCATGCGGCGGGGGTTAGGGCTGGGGCTAAGCCCCAGCCCCCGGTCACATGCCGCTTTCATACGACCCTGCCTTCTGGTTGATAAATGGAGTGCGGGTATATTTCAAATGTGTAGCCACGGTTTTATATGCACATTCATATGACCATACGTATGTGCTATCCGCGCGGGAGTGGGTAATTCAAACAACCCCCGGTCATATACATTAATCACGTGACCATACACTATGCGATTTGGTGTGGGCTCATTTACATTTGGTGGGTTAAAGAACCACGGGGTTATATGTATTATATGCCGGTTATATGCATAAACAATGTGTACATACGTTATTTAAATGTGCGCGGTTTGTGTATCAAACGGTTATATTTTATGTTTACATGTGACCACAAACCCAGCATTCAAATTTAATGCTATCAGTTGGCACATTTTGGGGCGGAGTCCGCCATCTTTGGCTCTTTTTCTATTTTTAGAAAACTAACTCCAGCTATGCCGGATTTGGTGGAGCTTCTTGGGGAAAAGAAGGAGAAGTTAGTTTTTGCCATAACTTTTGCTACAAGAGACCATTCTGGACGATTTTTGGGTCGATTTTGGGTCTCTTCGACCTTCTGGAGCCATTGGAGAAGGTTTCAGAGCAATTGGAGATCATTTGCAGGTGTTTTTGCTTCAGGGAAGCTTTCAGGGCCACAAGGGCCATTTCAGTGCTAGAGCTGTTGGAGGCTAGGTGCATCCATTTTTGGTGATTCAAAAGCCTAGGTTGGCTATTTTAGACCTTCTGAGTCTGATGGCAGAGGTTTCAGAACCATTGTAGGTCATCTTCACCATGAAATTCTCCATGCAATATTAAAGGGCCAACAGGGCCATTTGGGGAAAGTACTGTATAAGGTACATTTTCACTGTTTAGTGATTGGGAAAGAGCATGTTCAGCTAATTCCTATTTTCTGATTCTGTATTTACAGTCAGTTCTGTCTTTTGAGACATTATTATTCTTGTATTAGAATTTGGAGCATTTTTAATACAAGAGGACAAGCCTATTATTGGAGGTTTGGTCCAGCCGATGTAGCCTGAAGTGGGTGAACTGCTTTATCATTTTGGTGTTGATGTGATTTGATGTATTATTTCTACATTTGATATTGCTGTGTATTTGTTTATCACACATATTTGAGCATTTAAAAGGACATTCCTCACACATGAAGATTGCAAAGAAGAACCAAGAACTTAACACATAAACCTATCTTGCCTATTTTAACACATGAAGCAAGGTCCTGTTAAGGTTTTTTTTTTTTTTAATGAGGAAAATGGATACCTTGCACCCTTAAACAAGTATCTTCCATTTTCAGATCAGTACCCCTAGCGATTGGCTAGGAGGTACCGGTGTAGTCTCTACGGTCGGAGAGCAGAAGCGGGACGGAGCGCGCGGACAACACTTGGAGCAGAAAAAAGGCAACGGTATGCCCTTTAATTTTGCAGAGTAGATTTCTTAAGATTTAAGCTTGGTTGGATGGTTGATTTAAAAAAAAAATGAATTGGTTAAACGTGTTAAGGTTCCGTTTGAATTTGATTGAAATTTTTTTTCATGGCTGAAGGTTGGGTGTTTGCATTTAGAATGGAAGCATTTTCTTTTTCTGGAATATTTAGTTCGTTGTATTACTAATGAAACCTCGGCTGTCATTCAATAACCCTCCCTGGCCCATGTCGTTGTGTTCACCTTACTCTTCATTCTTATTTTATCTTTTTTTACATTGTCGGGGGCATTTTAATTAGTGCTAGCATTTTCCGGTTAAGACTGTGGGCGTTCTAATCTCTGTGGGGGTGATTTGATTCTACTGGGCATTTTCATCTCTCTGTAGGCGTTTTGTTTTAATCTGGGCATTTACATATTGCCGTGGGCGTTTAATTTTTCCGGAGGGCGTTTTTATATTTTAGTGTGGGCATTTGTATTGCTGTAGGTGTGTATAAATGATGGCGGGCATTTTACATATGTTTATGGGTGTTTTTTTAATTTTATTTTGCTGTGGGTGAATTCATCTCTGTAGGCGTTTTTATTTTCTCTGTGGGCATTTTTATTTTCTCTGTTTGCGATTTCATTCTCTGTGGGCATTTTTATTTTCTCTGTGGGCGAATTGGGAGAAGGACCATCGAACTAACCTGTGTTTTCTTTTAAACTCAGCGAATCACACTTAAATTTTCTGCGTTGTTGGGGATTGTAAATCCTGCATTTTATCTCTTTGCCCAACGATTTTTATTAATTTCTCTGCGTTGATCCGGGGAGTTATAAACCCTGCAATTTTTATTTCCATGGCTCAACGATTTTCTTTAATCTCTGCATTTATTCATCATTCAAAATCCAGTTGAATGTTGGGTCATTTCCATTTCCTTTAAATCTGAGCATTGGAATTATGTAAGGGAGCGTAGATTGCTGCCTTTAACTCGAAATCTGAGTTGAATGTTTGGTCCCTGCCATTTCTTTATTCAAATCTGAGCCTTGGAATAAGTAATTAAGCATATACCACTGCCATTAATTCGAATTACTTGGTTGGAATGGTTGGGTCACTGCTGTCTGTTTAATGCGATTCTGAGCAGGAATAAATATTCACAAAAGCGCAGAGAACTTCCCTTTGAATTTGTGAGACCACGGCGTTGGGATTTTGGGTCTAGTCGTTTCCATTCGATGGCAGTCTTCAGGATAGAACATCGCCCTTCCTTGTGTGTCACTGCAATCCCTTACCGTCGCCATGTCCTTAGTCTTTCCGGGTTACCCAACTTTACCTAGCGCCAGAATTCTCACACCCTTAGTGATTCAGATAGGGAATTTCATTTTCCCTTCTAAATAGAATATGCACATTGCAAGTTTAGTTACACGATTTTCTTTACCATTGAGGGAATCATGTGTGTACCAATTCGGGTGAAACTATCACTACCTAACCTGCATTTTTATGTCCTTTCATCAAATTACTCCAGGTTTAATTTCTACTAAAATTTATTACTTTTCACCTTAGAACTTGAGTGGTAAAATATCTATTTATTCCAACCTTCTGACCTTGAACTGGTGTCATTTAAATGTTGAATGGGATTGATACTTTGTATCTTTACTTCTCCACTATTTTAGATGTATGCATGAGATGATATAATTTGTAGGTTAAGGACAATAATTGTTTTTGATGGATGATTTATACCTTTTAGTTGTGCGTAAGAATTTCCTCGTCCATTTATGGTACTAGAACAAAAGTGGGTATTATATGTAGGTGTTGAGGAATTCATATAAGAGAGAGTGATAGTACTAAATACAAAAGTGTAAATGCTAAAATGTGTAAGAATTTACAAGGGATTGGATTATGTATTTTCTTATTCCTCTGCCATTAAATAAAGTTGACATATTGATTGTATAAATTGCTTAGATTACTCGCGTGCATACATATTTATTGTTGAATGATTTTTGATGGACCTTAGTCTTCTTATCATTTGGAATGTAATGTAAGGAATGTTGTACTAGATGATAGCCTTCTTGCGTGCTTTGAATTATGATGTAATGAGAGTGCTGGATGTAGACATTAGACATCTTGCGCGAAATAAATTATATTTGTAATGTATTTTGATCTAACACTTCTTACTTGTGCCACTAAAATTGCTAATGAATGATGGATTAATGAATAGAATGCTCGCACACCTTTCAATAATGTGATATATGACTGATTTAGTGACTAGTTTCTCTTACACCTTTACTTAAGTTGACATGTGATTGTTCTAGAATTGTTACTTTCATGCCCGACGAATATTTAAACGTGGACATTTGATTGATAAAAATACTGATTACTGTTGTGCTATGATTATAGATGTATAGGATTGATGGATCCCAATGTTTAATAGCATTATAGATTTATCAATGATTATTGGATTAAAAACCCTTGCACCATGTACAGAGAGTGAATGTTTTATTGCGCCAATAAATATTGATGATGATGGATTGATTTAGAGCTATATTATTACTGCATGGTTAATTAAAGTTAATGTATGATGGTTAATAGTAAGAAGTACTCTCACCCTTGGTTAAATGGAATGTGGTTGATAGAGCGAATCTCAGTTAATCATGGATGTTGGTAGTTTTAGCATTTTTTTTGGTATTGATGGTGTCGGGCAGTATGTAGACACCTCCATGTTTCTCAGAACAGTCGCCATCCATGAGACCTTAAATGGTTAAAATCGATGGGAACCTGGTCTTGAGCGTTGCTTATGTGTCTTGGAGGTCCTAACCATTGCAGGGTAGGATGGAGGGGTAGTTAGTTTTACTTATTGTCGATTGATGTTTTAGTTGCAAGGTTATTATAACATAAGATGTGAGGGTGTTAAGAAAATGTTATGGTAATTTTATGGTATATGTAACATTTAGGATGTATTGAGATTGTTAATTAATTTCAGGGTTAGTACTATAATTGGAATTGTCCAAACTCTCAGTTGTATGATATCAGACTCTTCGATTGATAAAGCTAGTCACTCTGTATATAAGTCTCTGTGTGTGATTAATTTTTGTGTAAAGAATCTAGTGTCGTATCAAGAGTCTCGGGCCCTTTAAAGGCAGGGTTTCCACTCTTGCAACACACCTAACAGAGATTACTAGTTTCTGCCTGAGCAGTCGGCCAGGAGACTATCTAACTTTCTCTCTCTCTCTGGAGCAGAGAAATAAGATTAAACGCCCTTCTTTCCTGTGCAGAAATAGTAAAATGTACTATTATGGATTCTTCCTTATGTCTATGGTTGTTTAATGCTTGCAGTTACTTGTTGTGCGCCTTATGTATTCTTGTTGTGATCGTCGTGGTTGTGTCTTGTTAGTCGTCGAGTGGTGACGTAGAGTCAAGTGTGGTTGTTTCCTTTCTGCACGCGTGCACACACCTGTAACAAAAAAAAAAATTGCACCTGTTATTAGAGTTGTTGTCGTAATGAGGAGGCCATTGCATTAGCAAGGTTGTTCCATTTTTCCATCAACAATAATTATAAAACATTTTGTTGCATACAAGTGTCTTAGTCAAATAGTTAGTTGGGTCAAATCAGATCTCTGCCCAATAGTCATAATTATCAATTACAAGTAACTAAATTCGAAATTCGAAATTGCCATAAATGGCAAAAATTTTCCAATTTCGAATTTACCAAAAACAGAAATAATTTCCTAAGAAATTTCAAATTCAAAAATAATTTATTTTTGGGGATGTTACATCCTTTCCCCCTTCAATAAAACACTTTCCTCAGTGTTCATTCCTTTCTTGGAACAGGATTTGATGAGATTTCTGCAAATCTCCCTCCAACTCCCAAGTGGCCTCCTCAGGGCTAAAGTGCTTCCATTGCACTTTTACCTGGGCGACGACTCTGTTCCGAAGTGTTATTTCTTTCCTGTCTAGAATGCGTAGAGGTTCCGCTTGGAACTTTCCTTCTGGTTCCACCTGCACCAAGTTCCAATCGATCATATGAGTAGGGTCATGAACATAATTCTTTAACAAAGAAACATGAAATACATTATGAATTTTTAGATTGGTAGGAAGTGGAAGTTGGTATGCTACGGGTCCAATTCGAGCTAAGATCTCGAAATGCCTACAAAGCCTAGGTTCCAACTTGGCACAGTTCCCTATATTTAGTGAACCTTTTTTGGGATTTTACTTTTAAATAGACATGGTCTCCTACTTGAAATTCCAAGTGTCTTCTTTTCTGGTCCGAGTAACTTTTATGTCTGTCCTGTGCCTCTTTTAAGTTATGTTGTACTTTTCTTACTGTGCTCTCCATTTCCTGGAACATCTCTGGTCCAACCATGAGTCTATCAACTGGGCTATCCCAGCTAATTGGAGTCGTACACTTTCTGGCATATAGTACTTCGAAAGGGCTCATTTTAGCCAAAGTTTGGTACCCATTGTTGTATGCAAATTCTACCAAGTGTAGGTAGTCTTCCCACTTGCTTGGTTTTGTTCTTACATACATGAAGAGCATATCTTCTATGATTTGGTTCATTCGTTCAGTATGCCCATCCATTTTTGGATGATAACTCATGCTGAAATTCAAGTTAGTATTTAACCTTGCAAAAAATTCTTTCCAAAAAGAAGATGTAAATTTTATGTCTTTATCTGAAATCACCATTTTAGGAATACCATGCCGTCTAAAAATTTCTTTCATGAATATTTCAGCGATGTTAATGGATTTAAAAGTAGACTTTATAGGATTAAAGTGTGCAGACTTACTATGTTTATCGATTACCACCATAATTGAATCATTATGTTTCTGCGTTCTAGGAAAACCTATAATAAAGTCCAGCGATATAGTCTCCCATTTCCATTCCAGAACAGGTAAGGCTACATCAGGCTAGTTGGATGCTGGTGTTCATCTTTTACCTATTGACAATCTTGACACTTAGCTAAGTATTTTGTTGTTTCTCCCTTCATATTAGGCCAATAAAATAACTTTCTTAGTGATGTTATCATTTTCTGGTATCCTGGATGACTAGAATATGGTTCCTTATGAACTTCATCAAAAAATGTTAACTTTAATTCTGCCGAATCTGGTATGTATATTCTATTTTTAAATCGTAGTAGACCATTTTTGTCCACACTCAGATTTGTTTTGTCTGAATTTTTTGTAGTGTTCTGACATTATGCCATTGTTTTAGTGTAATTTTCGTCGTCATTACCTGTAGTCTTTATCCTCCATTCAAGATCGCTTTATGCCCTGCTAATGTTTATTTCAAACAACCCATGAACTCTTCTGCTTAAAGCATCAACTAATTTACTTTCCCTACCCTTGATATGTCTTACCTCAAAGTCAAATTCGCTCAAGAAGGCTAGCCATCTTGATTTCTTTGCATTAAGGTCCGATTGACTAAACAAAAATTTCACATCGTTGTTGTCAGTCAATAATTGAAGTTTTTTTCCCATTATGTAGTGTTGCCACATCTTTAAGGCGTGTATTACAACTACCAACTCTAAGTCATGAGTGATGTAGTTTCGTTCATGTTCCTATAGTTTTTGGGACTCATAACAAATAACATGCCCTTCTTGGGTTAGGACACCACCTAGTCCTTCTTTACTCGCATCTACACAGACGGTGAAGTATTTTTCCGGATCTCCTACCTTTAAAATGGGTGTGGTTGTTAATAATTCCTTTAACTTATGAAGATTGTCTTGACATTTCTGCGACTAGTTAAAATTGGTTCCCTTCTTTTGTAATGATGTGATAGGGTATGCAATTTTGGAAAATCCTTCTATAAATCTGCGGTAATATCTGGTGATTCCCATGAATGACCGGATGTCCTCTACATCCTTAGGGATTGTCCATTCCATGATGGCTCTTATTTTCTCAGGATTGACTACAATGTCTTCTACAGATATTACATGTCCTAGGTATTGTATTTTCTTATGATAAAAGTCACATTTATCGAATTTAGCATACAGTTTTTGCTTCCTTAAAGTTTTCATAACTATCCTTAAGTGCTCTTCTTCTATTTTAGAATATACTAGAATGTCGTCAATAAATACCAACACAAAGTTATCCAAGCACTGACTGAACATACTATTCATTAAACACATAAACGTGGCTGGCACGTTAGTGAGTCCAAAATGTATAACAACAAATTCGTAATGTCCATATCTCGTTCGAAATGTTGTCTTACTTATGTCCTCATATTTTATCCTAACCCGATGATAACCAGATCGTAAATCCAATTTCGAGAAAATCTTTGCCCCTCCTATTTGATCGAACAGATCATTTATCCTAGGTAAGGGGTACTTGTTCTTGATAGTCATTTTGTTTAATTTTCTATAATCGATGCATAATCTTAGGGTTTCGTATTTATTTTTCACAAAGAGGACTGGTGCACCCCATGGTGAAACACTCGGTCGGATATATTCTTTGTCCAATTATTCCTTCAGTTTAATTTTTAGTTCTGTTAATTCTGGCAAACTCATTCGGTAAGGTTCTTTAGAGATAGGGTTTGAACCAGGTAATAGGTCGATAGAAAATTCTATATCCCTCCTTGGGGGTAATTCCAGTATCTCATCAACAAACACGTCTCTAAAATCATGTAAAACAGAAAAATCCTCCAAGTTGGGTTTATTTTCTTTTTCTAACAGGTTTTTTACTTGGATGACATAAACTTGACAACCTTTTCTCATGCATTTATTGAATTGCATTGCTGAAATATGTCTAACTGAGATTGTTTTTTGTATACCTTGAACTATCCTAGCAGTGTCATTTTTGTCTTTATGCTTGAGTGATTTTTCATAACAATATAACATTTCTATATGCATTTCTAACCAATCCATTCCGATAATGATATCATAGGACCCTAATGGTTTAATGTTCAGATTTTTCTTTATGTTTTGACCTCCTAAACTGATCTCATAATCAGAAATAAAGTTGACAACTTTTCTTTTCGTTCTTGTAGCTAGTTGTACCAGCCAAGATTTTGCGTGTCTTGTTTTCTTAAGTTTGTTTGACTCCACTATACCAGGAGTGATATAACTCAATGTAGCTCCAGGATCAATTAAAACAGAAATACGAGTGTTATTGATTTTACCTTCAATTTCCACCACAGAGGACTGATGGTTAGCTTGCCAGCCATCCACGACTGCATTGATCTGATGTAAGCTTCTGCCTACATCCCCTACTGTAGATGATTCCTATAATTTGTGAACAGTAGTTCTGGTTTCTGAAATGAAACATGGATAGTTCCTCCTTAGATGAGGTTCTCCACATTCCCAGCATTTTAACGGTTCATGGGGGCTGTCCCCAAAACTTCTTTGTTCCTAGATTTACTGGTTTACCGTCTCCTTGAGTGTTTGGACTATTGGAGTGAAAATATTTCCTTGGAAATCTTTTTGTTGCGTTTCAATAAGGAGATAGTTGGTATCCCTTTTTCCATTGGTTCATTCGGTCTTGTTTCTTGTCTTTCCAAGCCTTGGGAAATTCTGACCACTGTTTGTATTGGTCGTAACACATTCGTGCTTTCCTGAATACTTCACTCAAGGACTTGGGATTATCAAATTCAATTTTGTCCTTATAGGAATGTGGTAAACAGCTTAGGAAACACTAGATTTTCACTTTCTCCCCCCGGATATAAGGTGCGAACCTTAGTAATTCCAGGAATTTGTTTATCAGATCTTCCATAGTCATTTGACCAAGTCATAGCTCATAAAATTATTTGGTTTTTCTTTCACAATAGCTTTCATATAGGTACTATTTCTTAAAGTATTTCTTAAAGTCTGACCATTCCATTTGTTTCTCCTTTACACCCTTGGCCAACTTCAGGTCTTGCCACCAAATGTTGGCTTTTCCTTTCAGATTATAGATGGTCATTCTGACCTTCATATTGTTGGAATAGTTGTATATCATAAAATACTTCTTGATATCTAATAACCATGCTTTAGCTTCCTCCCCTATTTTGGATTCCCCATCAAAGGTAGTTGGTTTGATTTTCTTAAACTCTCCCTCCGAGTGATCCACATGTTTCCTTTTTCTGTCTATTTTTGTTTTATCTTCAGCTAGAGGTGTACCTTTAGATGAGTTGTCTCCTTTCTCTGCTTCAGGACCAGAATTCTTAGAGTCCCTTTTACTGACCTCTTCTTCCTAGTTATCTTCCTTTGGGATTTTCTTTGTCAATATACTTTGCAGCAAGACTTCATTTATTTCATGTTGTTCCTATTGTGCCTTTTTTAGTTTCTCATTGTCTTCTTTGAAAACCTGCAAATCAACAATGATATTTCTCATCGTTTCCAGAACTTTGGTAGGTGAGCTCTCATCACTGTTTTGTCTCTGATCTTCAGAAGGTCTTTGTCCTGAGTTTTCCCCAAGTCTGATTTCTACCTCATCCTGAGCTGCCATGATTACACAGAATAAAGTGTTTTCTGTTTGTAATAGTAGTTGTTTTGTTAGTTTTTTCATAATTTCATTTAATAGACTCGTAGTTAAGAGGAATTAATCTTCATTCCTGTTATAAATCTCTCTGAGGTATCTTATATTCTGAATACCACACGATGAAATTTCTACACCCGTCTAACTTACTTTGAACAGAAAACTTATATGGATAAATCTCCATAATTCTAACAATTCCCTTCGGTCTCAAACTACTCTCACACACACACATATATAGTATTTTAGACTTAGGACTTATAGTCCTAATCAATCTTTAAACATAAGTTTATATACTTGTGCGCAAGACTATCTAATTTATCCTTGAAATAAAATTCATATACCCCATATAAAGTAACGGGGTAGGGATTATACCCCTTAGTAGATTATAAGTGGATTAATCATAAGACACTTGGCATCATTTGGTATGATCCAAGTCATTAAACAGGTTCCCTTATGAATTATTCATAGTTAGTGATCTACTAGTCACCATTTACATAAAAGCTCGGGTAACGAAACCCCACACTAATCCTCATTTAACTCTGTCTTTACTAAGTGATGCTTCAATGAAGTCTTCATTTGAATGATAAGTTAATTGATGTGAAACAGTTGTAGTTAATGTGTCCCAACCAGTCGTGTCACAAAGGGACTGTCATTAAATTCACGTGTTCTTGATATGGGAAGAAAGGTGTACTTGTCAGAAAGGAGTTAAGGCTCTGCTCCTACGATTAATGGAGGTCCTGGTGTGTGGGTTTTGATGGTTTTCACCTGACCCTTCCTCCAATATAGACGCGCCAACTCGGCCCCATCACATGGCCAGACCATCCTTCGTACCCTCAACTGTTAATCGTGTATCAAGAGCTCCTCTTAGGGTTTAGTGAGTTTCTATTTTCATTGTGAAGCCCTTCGAAATGGCTCTGCGTCTTATTTCCTCAGCAAGGGAGACTGTCGTCTTGGAGGACGTTAACCGGTGGAATAGACAATGCTATCTGTATTCCCTAGTAAGTTTAATATACTATTGTGGTTTAAATAATAGAGCGTAACTTCGAGATTTCATTACAGTGGAAGCAATATTAGTTCTATAACTCTTATTATAATTTTTAAATTAATTCTTCCCTTATCGTTATTCCTTGTAACTTTCTGGATTGTTCTCGCTCTTGGATAAGTTGTATTATTGGGTTGTTTCATTCTCAATTGCTTTGAAGGTCTTGGCATTCCACCTCCTTGTTCTGATTCATATATTTTTCTCCTGCATAGTTTTTGGTGTGTATTTCCAACCTTAGGGTTTCATTATTTTCCCTGTTATCATTATTCTCCATGGTCTCTCTGTTGATGTGTGTTGAGGCCTGATGTTGAAATTTAGTGTGGCTACGTGGGGTTTAATCTGGAGTTGAATGTTCATACTATGTATAGCATATTATATTGCATTTCTTTCTTTCTCTTTGTAAAGGGTGAATCCACCCTTCTGTATTTTTCCATTAGACCCTTAGCTGGTCCTTACGAATATAATGCTTCCTTAATGGATATTTCAATTCTTGTCTAGTACAATTAAAAATGTGGCTTCTGTATTTTTTGAACAGTTTATTAAAAATACCCTACGACATGTAATGTTGAGTTTGTTGAACTTCTTGAATTAAGTAGGTCTCTTACGGTCATTAGCATTTCCCGCAGGTAGTTTATGCCATTGAAGTCTGGTAAAATTCAGCAGGAGGTTAACTCTGTACTAATCGCTGATTTATAAGTACCCTTGAAAATATAGTCATTCGGTTCAAGGAAGATTTTAATCTCAACTTATATGTATAGCATTTGTTCTATGTGTAATGTTTACCCTATGCCTTCATCCCGCTCGCACGACATGTCTTGTATGATTTGTATTTTAAATGTTAGCACTGTTGTTCATTTCATTTCATAAAGAAATTGATTATATGTTTTGGTGCCAACACTAATGATGGGACCCTGTTGATGTGAGGTACCCATCAGGAAAACCTTGGACCACCCTCCCCTTGGCCTAGGACATCTATCCAACCAGAATGCGACAAGGGAAGGACACCGGGCCTCCAAGCCATAAGTTAAGTGTCATTTTGGAATAAATTGTTACCATCTTTTATCATTCTCTTGAAAGTCTCATTTGCCTTGCTCTCATTGTAATTTACTAATGTTTAAAATGGTAAATCCTTGTAGGGACTTCGACCACACACAAAATCGGATGCCATTTCCTAGCATTCGCGCAAAAGGTATTTGGCTTCCATGCATAGTAATTCTCGGGCTTAGCTTTCCAAGTTCTAGAAATGAAGACCATGGTTCCATCCAGTTTTATCGTTATTATGTGAAGTCCCATCCCAATTTCCTGTATCGGTTGGTTAAAGAGTAAATCCTATTTTCATGTTGATATTTCACTATTGGAAGAGAACAAAGTAAATTGCATAAGGTTGGACACATTTTGATTTTTGGTCTGATTGGATTTGTATAACAAAACCTTTAAGGTTTTAAATCACAGGATTCTTCACTTATACACTTGTATTCAAAATACCAGGGTTTATAGCGAATTCAAGTCAAATCTTAATGGTACTATGGTTCTTTATTTATCTAGACTGTTTATAAAGAAGGCATATTATCCTATATACTTTCAGAAGTATGTTCTTCGATTTTTTTTTTGTTACTTCTGTATTGTTATATTCAGAAGCTTCGTTGTAGTCAATAGAACCATTATTTCTTTTAATTCGGTACTATCTAACTCTCACGGAGGTTGAAATGATTTATTATTCGTTAATAAAACTATCATAATTCGAACTTATCAAAAATGTGTATATATACAAGAAAAGGGTTCTGTATTTCTGTTTCCTGAATTCATCGGGCTTTCGCCCTTCTAGCATTTCGTTTTCCAGAACCTTGTTGCGTTAAAAGATTCGATTCATTTTCTTTAGTTTCTATTTATCTTACTGGAACTCCTGTTAAGACTAGTGACATTATTTGTCTTCAATTATATTTTTTCCATACATCGATATTATAGTGGTGTTATTACTCTATATAATTTATTACAGTAATATGCGAATATAAAATTACTTTGTTCTGGTATACGCTTCAACATTTCCTAATTCAAGGATGCAGTAAAAGACTCATTCGATTTGATTTCTATACTTATGTACACACAGGATTCCTAAGATCCGAAAATGGAATCGGATTGATTTTATTTATATAAAATTATTTCGTTTATACTAGAAGTATGCTAGCGTGTTCAGAAAATTTTGATTCTACTCGTAATAAATATATATATATATATATATATATATATATATATATATATATATATATATATATATATATATATATATATATATATACACAGGCAGTTTTTATTCAAAGCATAACATTAAACTGGCAGGGGGTTTATCCTATGTTTGTTCCTAACCATTTGTAGTTTAACTCTTAGCCATAATTCACACAGTATTATGCTAGCTCTACTCTTTCAGTCATTTACATGAAACCGATTCTTAATTAAAAGGAAATTCATGAGAAATAATTTACCCAGTAATATATAGATGTATTCTGACAGCCATTTTAAACAAGAGATATATAACCAGAAAGGAGTAGATGAACATATCTGAACCAGTTTGCTGAAATACAAAGAGAACAACCACATTCCTCCCAACCTTAGAACGAAACAACCAAAGTCACTTGCTCCATTCACCCCCTAGCCTGACCATGAATCCATGAGGGAAAACTCAGAAATCCACCTCAGTAATAGTCTTTCTGCTTCAACAACTTCTACTTGCCTCACACTAAGAAAACCAGTGTTCATAACAGCAAGAGATAAATTTCCTTTCACAACATACTAGGCAACGTCCTCCCTCCTCCCATATGCTATATATACAAAGCCATTTTTGCCTAGGTCTTTTTCACCCTTAGGAATTTTTGCAGCTTTCCAAATCCCTAATTTTCAAGGGCTGCCCATGGCCAAATTATTGATTTTCCACTTGTGACAATCAGCCCTGAGGTAGTTCCAACGTGTTCCCCACTCATGGAGTCATGGTCAACTGATTTTAACATGGTTGTTCCATTTGTCCATTAGCAATAATTATAAAATGTTTTGCTTCATACAAGTCTCATAGTCAAATAGTTAGTTGGGGAAAATCAAATCTCTGCCCAACAGTCATAATTATCAATTACAATTAACTGAATTCAAAATTCAGAATTTCCATAAATGACAAAAATTTTCCAATTTCGAATTTAACAAAAACGGAAATAATTTCCTAAGAAATTTCAAATTCAAAAATAATTTATTTTTGGGGATGTTACATGATGACTATACTAGCAAGAGTTGTTCCAACATAACCTGTTACTTCCAAACTATGTTCTAACTTGTCAATGTATATGTCAAAAAGGGTAGGAGATAAAGGACAACCTTGCTTGACTCCAATATTACAGTTAATTTATTCCTACCATCCCTTAGTGCTCCTAAACTTGACAATCACAGTCTCATACAACCGTATCGTAGCAATTCTTAGCTCAGAGGGAACTTTTAGCTTTTCTTACCTATTTGAAAGGTTAGTCCTAGGCACAATATCAAATTCTTTTCTAAAGTCAATGAAACAACAAAGGATATCGGTTTTATTGCTGCAACACTCCTCTACAATGATCCTAAGCATGACAAGGTGGTCCACAATTGAATGATAGTGTCTAAAACTGACTTGTCCTTTACCTCGTTTTCCATGGTTTTCTAGCCATATGCTTATCTTCTTTTCCAAAATACTTCCATATAGCTTGCTAAAATGGAGCTAATCATAATGGTCTTATAATTGGAGGGATTGCTTTCATCTCGACTTTTAAAAATAGGTACAATGAGACTTTGAGTCTAGGGTTTAGGAAATCCCTACTTGACTGCTAAATCGAATAGCTTGTGTATGTAAGGGATGAGAATAGACCCTCCAATTTTTAATATTTCATCTTAGCAGCCGTCAATATCCTTATCTTTCCCATTTGCGAGTCATTTAACCCCAAACTTTATGTCTTCTATAGAAAAAACTTTATCCTCTATAGAAATGTTTGAAATGTTATCCGAAACATTAAAAAATTCATAAAAAAATTTAAATCATACCCATTTCTTTAATATTATTTTATTTCATATAAAAATATTAAAAATATATAATTTATAAAAAAACATACATTTACACTTTAATTAAAATTTTAATAATACCAAAACACAAGATTTATACTCATATTCATATTGTTGTGATAAAAATTGATGAATAATAGATTTACAATTTTATAATAAATATGAAAAAAAAAATTACCCATATAAACAAAACAAATACTTTCTAGTAATATTCTATGCTCGTTTTCTATTATAACATTTGTATTATTATAAAAAATGAATCTACATGGATAAGAAAAGGATACTATATAGAACAAGATTTCCTTATCAGCATACTAATAGCTAACTGCATACAAGATTAGATTTTCCCATCGTCATACCTAGTTTGTTGTTGCTACTTGTTGTATATATACACTACCGCGACAGGTATAATAAGAAACTTTTAATAAAAAGATTTGAAATAGTTGGCCCATTAAGGTTAAATGAGCTTAATGTTAGATATTTAGATCGCTTCTAGATATGGGTTTGACAAGGTAGAGTGTTGGTTAAAATTAAAATATCCTCCATTTATCCCAAAGAGAAAATACAATGGTTGAATGTAATTGTTTATGGATATAAATAATAAATAATATATGATATAAAATGTAATATAGTTGGCACATTGAACCATTCAAATCTTTTAGTTTGTTGAGATATCATTTTTAGTTTGGTGAGATATCATGTTTGTTTTTTAAAGCATACACATTATTTTGGTTATGATTTTTTTTCAATAAAAGCATGGTTGTATTACAATTCTACTAACACATGAAATGTGACATGAGTATCATTAAAGACTGCGTTTAGTTCATTGACTACAATTCAATACATCTTTTATTATTAGTATTAAGTTATTATATTGGAAAAGAATAGATCTATATGGTAAGAGTAAAAGTCTATTCTTTTATCTTCGTTGTATCATTATTAAGAACTAAGTATGCATATGGTCCAATATCTCTTGAGTTAAACGGATTCTAAGGAAGTCTCAATTGTAATATCTACAAGGTTGGTTGATTAAGGTGAGAGTGAAGTTCTCATAAGTAACATTATGTCTTAAAGACTTTAGAAAGAATGATTATCATGCTAAAAAGATAATAAAACATGGTGATGTGATAGACATGATAGCATTGACTAGGTTGATGTAAAGGGAAAAAGTTGTTTAGCATGATACTAGGGATTGGGTAAGGTTATAGGTAGGTGGGAGTATAGTTGAGGGTTGAAACCACCTTTTATGTCATGAGGTACAATAGAAAAATACAACTAGTTGGTTGATTACAACGTTGTATAGCTTTTACTATTAATGCTAATTAGTTAATTTGGAAAAGAATAAAGCCATATGGTAGGAGTGGAAGCCTACACGTATGTCCCAATGCATTTTTGTCATTTTTTCTGGGCAAGTTTTAGGTAGGGTATGGTTATTTAATTTGCAACATGGCTTCCTTGCTGTTGTTTGAGAAACTAATGAGCAATTCTGTCATTTCCCCCTTATGTTAAAATATGTAATGTGGTGTGAGGGGGATGGGTGTGAGACAAGAATTTGTAATGTTTATTCACTATAAACAAAGAAGCATTCTTTAGGTAATTGTTTTGTTTTAATTTATAGAAAAAATAAAATAACAAATGTTGGGCAAACTCAAAAATGGGTTTCAAATGTAGAGGGTGCTTGTGCAACATATGAATTGTGAACAAAAGCTAAGAAAATGTTATTGAAGAATATAAAGGGTTCAATTGCATGACGAATAGGTGTAAAACTAGGAAATACATAGGGTGAGGTCCCAAGGCCAAAGCAATATCAAAAACAAATGTTTGGGCACATAATATACACATAATATATTGAGAATAATACCAAAGCAATGTCAAAAACAATTTCCTGAGAACATAATAGATCGAGAGTAATCAAATATCAACTTGCTAATAATTAAACAATGGTTGTTTTATCCAAGATATTATAGAAATGAGTTTATAACTATGGGAGTGTTTGGGATTCATGATTTGATCCAATTTTTCTTTTTGTTTTACAATAGTGTATACCCATGAATTTAGACCATGCAAATTATAGATAATGCATGGAATTTACAAAGACTAACTTAATACATGAGATGGGTCTCTAGGCTTCTTCAAAGGGTTGAGATTGAACTATTCTTTAACTAGGTAAACCTAAGAAAAATCTCTTTCTCTAAGTTTCCTTAATATTTTGAATTCTTTTCCATTGATCCATATGTCCCCTTTTGCAATTAAAAATATTCTATGAAGAAATCAATCTTGAAAATGAGTCTCGATCATCAAACTTCATGAGGATTCTAAAATGTGACTATAAAACTATGCAATGGGACTAACATTGTTAACCAATGTAGACATTAACAATTGATTATTACAGTCCATACAAACTAATTGAATAGTTTCCATAGAAAAAAATTATACGACAAAGCTTCATTAACTAATATGGTTGGAAGTGAGTGCCCACAAAAGGATGAGTCTTAACACTAAAATATGTGATTAATGTAAATCCAAGTCAATTTTTAAAACAACAAAGAAAAATATGTTGCATGAATATATTAGAAAATACACAACATTTTGAGATAGAGAAAATGCTATGTCTTTTAGTTATGATGCATTTCAATATTATAGTACTTACTAGTCATTTCGGCTACAAGAGCCCTTCAGGAGAGGATGGTGAAGAAATGGTGAAGAGTTGGACATTTTGAAAGAGCCCTTCAGGAGAGGATGGTCGTCCAAACCTTCACCAAAATGTTTATCATGGTGACGACAATGATAAACAAGACAACAAATGGTGAAGAAATCCAAGCCTATTCCCTCAATAGGTGAGTGGAATAGCTTATTGAGATGTTGCTAGAATGCTCTAAGAAAAAAAGTGGTTTCTCGAGGGAGGATAGAGGTAGCATAACAATACTATGAGATTCTTAAATTCTTAGTGCACCCATGGCATCCATTTATAGCATGTCTTTGAGGAAATATCCAATTGGTCTTTAGTGTGAACAAGGGGCCCTTTAGGGCACCCTTAGCTCTTTGAATAGCCCCCCATTCGGATTCAGCTCGGATTTGAGGGTCAAATCAAGTTGGGAGTTGGTCCAAAAGTGGGTGAGGGGCCGACAAGAACAATAAATGCACTGTTCATAGGAGTGCGTAGCTTTTCTCATACAGAGTCGCGCATATGGCACATTGTGTCGAAGAACTATTAAATAGGGGACTCAAGAGCCTTCCTAAGGAGAAAGAGGGGATCCATAAGTCCTCGTTTCTCTATGGTGTTTTCCAACTAATATAGTTATCCATTGGTGGCATAATATCGGTCATTTGGTTGATTGATTTTGGTTCAAAGTTTCTTATGCATTTTAGTTTTATTTCTTTAGTTATTTCCTTAGTTGTTTTTAGTTTAGTTGTTTGTTTATTTCATGTGCTTGGATTTTTTAATTCATACACTAACCTATGTCTTGTCTAGCAGGCCCAACTAGACTTGTAAGTGCCCTTGTTTTGCTCACCCAAGTGACAAAATGGACACAAAAAATTGGAGACCATACTGGGGATAAGGTATCAATTTCCTCCCTATTTGGGTTGTTTGAGAACTTCTTTTTGACCCATTTGCCTTGCAGGGATCATAACCAGCCTAGCCTTACCTATCAAGAGCTAAGTTTGGATCTGGACGAGGAGAATTTCACTTAAAATAACCCTCCCCCCCCGACGCGTATCAGAACCTACACGGGTATTTCGACCCACAGACACACATTCAGAGCATTGTGCGCCCACAACACTTCCATTCTCTGCGCATTATGCGTACAGTGTGCCAAAAGGTCTTATTCTCTCTATGCATCCTGTGCCCAATGTGCCTCTGTCTGAACTGTAACCCACACATTTGTCCAGAATTTCAACATTGTAAGAGTTTTTGTGAAGATTTGAAGGCCCCTATCCTTCAAAATCTTGTTTTTTATGCAATTTGTAAATGAACTACACTTAGATTCCTTTCCCACATGAAAGTTTAGTCAAAACATAGGCACTTAGGGGGTTAAAAGAACCATACTTTTCCTCCTTTTTTTTGGTTTCC
>JASDQU010103970.1:118059-129826 GCA_032191745.1 Picea mariana | reverse complement strand
TGATACTAATATATAATTAAATGCAACCACCGAAACGATAAAATCAATACATACCTCTTCTTCACACTAGCTTAATTTGGTATAAAATTCTGAGAATTGAGTGCAACTCTTGAGACACTCTTTTTGCTCCTTTGACTTCTCTGAGAATGAGAAACTTGTGTACATAATGTTGGGGTTCAAAACTGTCTTAATAATTTAAACAGAGAGAAAACTTACCTTTTCACATTAGTTCTTCAATTCGAGGTTTAAATGCGGTTTTACACAATTCATCACTAAGGTCCGAATTATGATCTGGATTAAATGTGGTCATAGGCTGGCAGTGTAGGAGAGAGATACGTTGTGGTTCATCGACAATTTAAAATCCTCCTTATTCGGTCGGCATGCAAGAAAAAAATGTATCTAGAGTGAAACAATAATTGGCCAATTAAATGACAAAATATGATCTTATTTTTTGCCGAAAACATCCCATCATTCTGCTAACTTAAACGAGTGGATTGAGGGTCAATGTTTTTCTTTGACAATGTTTATTGATATATTTTAGAAAAATCTCTGATGTCGATCCAAATTTTTGTACAAAAATGATGTGTAAATGCTGACCTAGAAGTGCGATTAGGACATGGGGCAACCTAACGTGACTCAGGATGAAACTAGGTCATACGAATTGCCTACATGGCAAAGACACATGGAATTTGAATTTGGCTCCTTTGCCTAAGAGTTTATTTGGAATCAGGGATTTTCGTTAGATTTGTGCTTTGAAAAACATGTCCTATCCCACCAATGCCTAAGAATTATCAAGGATTGACAATCGGTGGGATGTTGAAACAAATTTTCCCGTATTACGTCCCTCAAAACTTGTCGATGCTGAAAATACATCGATGATCTGTGATCGATGTGTCAACACAAAATTTCCACAGTTTAAATCTTTGGGATTTCACCGAATCTGAACAATGCATCATTAATCAGTGATTAGAGGTTTGTTATGGCCTATGTTAGTGTTTTTCCCTTTCATATTTCACCGACGCCGATGGGATATCGACAATTTTAGGAAAACTTCTTTGCGAACATAGTTAGGAATTGATGCACTCCTCCTTTTTTCCTGATGTCAATGATACATCGATGATTGACAAGTATTGTTGCTACGTGGTCATTTTACTTCTCAGATTTTGCCAATGACAAAAATAGGTGCGTGGATCACAATCTTAGCTGTGTATTCTTAGTTAAAATACCAAGTTCTTTTTAGAGAAAAATTTCGATTAGTTCAATGACTTCAGAGAAAACCGATTGCGTCCAATGAAAAAATGCAACTAGCGCATATAAATTCCATTGATTTCTACAGAACTAAATATTCAAACAAGAAAAAGTGGTACCCAAAAGAAAAAATCTCAAAACCTTTTAGGGTGTGTTGAGGGCTCAACAAGAAGGAATACCTCAAACTAATGATATTGTGAAAGAGATCCAAACCTTTGTGAATAACTTATTTGAATTCATGTTCAAGGGATGAAGAAATAATCTTGGAGGATTGCAACATCATCAGGTTGTAAAATTCTTTATTTTCATTGAATATAATAACTTGACCTATTTCTCTTATATTTTCTTGTTCATTTCTTGTCTATTTTATTACTTGGTGTAAGTTATCAATTTGTAGGGTTTATATCGCATAATCATTGGTAGTAGTAGGAGAAGGTTTCTTTTTTCTTGTAGGTTTGACTTCATGAGGGAGATGCTTGGATTAGAGCTCAATCATTGGAGCGATGAGGACAAACTTTGCAAATCAGATGCATATACCTTATCCCCTTCTCTCTCAAACCTCCCAAAAGAAAATAGAATAGTTAGTTAGGAGGATGTTAGTGTCCATTTGTTAGAGGTTGTCTCACTTGTAGGAAACCCAAGTGGGGGAGATTGAACCTATCCGTAGGGCGAGAATTATTACCACAGTAAATTGGTGACTCTACTGGGGAGAACCATATATTTTTTCGTATGCTTTTATCCATTTTAATCCTTTTATTTTGTCTAAAATTTTCTCCTTTTTCTTTGGCACCCTTCTGCTCATCAAAATTCTTATTTTTTCTAAGACGTTTTGTTAGTTTTGATCCTTCAGGACCTCTATAGAGTGTAAATTACCCCTTGGAATCCCCATGTCTAACTACCACAGAGTGTCCTGGATGATTTTTTCTAAGAAATTTAGGAGCATCCATCACCCCTAGGATGCCCTATCTACTATTATGGAGGAGTGTCCTCCTATAGTAGACCAGTTTTAGAGCCTCATTTTCTTCTTTTTTCCTCATATTTTCCTCAGTTTTCCCTGTGATTGTTTGAGGTTCTTTCTTGAGTCTCTATGATAAGTTCCATATGGTTGGATGAGTTTGATAATCTCTTCTATTAATTGTTTTGGGTTTATTTCTTTCTCATCCTCTTTTTCAGCTTGCTTGTTTGTTTGAGCTAGCCTAGTATTTTAGCCCAAAGACTCCTAGTTTGTCTCTAACTTTTCTTGCTTGAGAACATGACATTATCACTTATTTAGATTTCCTTATTTTGATTTTGCATTGGTTGATTGGTTGTGATCCATTTCAACTTCATTGAAACACCTCGCTTTTCTGGATGATTAAGACTCTCTCATCTACCACAACCTTGTTTTTGTTGCTCATGTTCTAAGGATTTTTTGTGAGTGTTTATCTTAATTCTCCTTTGCATATTTGAGTCCTTGATTGAATTGGTTATTTCCCACTTGTTGTTTTTCAGTTCTCATATTTTTTAGTGAACTTTTTTTATTACTTTTTTCCTCGTCTCTATTTGTGTTGAAAAATGATCTCTTTCATTTCTCTTGAAATTTAAGAAGTGAAAAAGTATGCATATCTCCTTGCATACATTATCAAATGAAGAATTTGCTTCATTCCTTAGATTTTTTTTTGTTACAAATTTGGAATAAGAGCTAGGTTTTCATCTGCATTTTGGTCTTCGAACATGTTTTCTTGGTAGTTTGGCATCATATTGATCCCTGGAATTGAAAGTTGCATAGTTTTGAGTTCTTGCTTATGTTAAGAAGAATATAAATCTTCTCCTTCAAATACATAGAACTCATCGAAAAGAACGAACTGCATCTCATTCTTTTTCATTCTATCGTAGTCGAGACTTTCACACATCATAATTTTCACTCTATGAACCCTTTGAGTAAAAATCCATTAAAATCAACCACGCACTAATAAAATCAACTAGAACATTTTTTGGTTTTAGCACACAACCAATAGCACAGGAATAGGGTATTTGGGCTAGGTTAAGTGAGTAAATCGTCCAATACTACTAAACATATTGTAGAACACTAGTGAGTGTACAAGTCCAACTTTCTTATAAGCATAGTCGGTAACCCCCTCTCACATAGGGGATACACACGAGGTCATGTGCGAAAGAGAAATGGAGATTTCCCCTCCAAAGCTTGAGCAATTGTAGTGGATATAGCATATATTGGGTTTTTTTTAGAAACAACTAGTTTCATTTGGTCTTGATGCTTTGTGAATCCTGAATCTATTCATGTTCCTTAAGAGTCTTACTAGTCCACTTGTCATTAGTTCTCTTGAAGATATTCAGACTTTGATAGCCTACCCATACGTTCAGTCCTAAATGTCGATTGTACCCACCAAGAGGTTGAATGTGATTTGTTAACCTTATTGGCCTTTCCTAGGTCTCTACAAAGGTGACTATGGAGGATTCCCATGGTACGTGGGGCATACATCATATCATACTCTTAGTAACCTTGGAGGGTGATCCCATGAAAGTGAGTGTTTCTTGCACCGAGAAGGGTTGCTACCTCGAGTTCGAGGTAACTTCTTCTCATTTCTTCCCTGGCGGCTTGACATCCCATCTTCGAAAGATCCTTGAACCTACTGTTTCTTGGTTAATTTCTTTTAGTTTTCTTAGGGATAGAATTCTTTGAATTTTTTTTCCAGCCTTACGATTAGAGATTTTATGGTATACAAGGTATGGAAATTGACGTTTTGGAACATCAACCCATTTTTTCTTATGAAGGAA
Source organism: Picea mariana (assembly GCA_032191745.1). Lineage (NCBI taxonomy): Eukaryota > Viridiplantae > Streptophyta > Pinopsida > Pinales > Pinaceae > Picea > Picea mariana. The sequence continues at coordinate 125,803 of JASDQU010103970.1, read as the reverse complement.
TGATCGAGGATCCAACTTCTGGGGCTGGGAGCATAACTCCTAGAAGTGACCATCAAGTAGAAGAATCAGTCAAAACCTTCATAGAAAGAATTGCATCTTACATGAATCCTCTCTTTACTGATCCTCTTGGCCCACCACTAATTTAGCCACTATCCACGAGATATGTTGATGCTTTTTCTTCTTATAGATTACTGCCTGGTTCCACCATTACATCATCGTTTCGCATGAACCTATCATCTTTTGATTTTCCTGAACAACTTGGGAATTTATATTTTTCCACAAATTCTATAGTTGATACTGCAGATGCTTATTCTTTATCGAAAACACCAGTAACCCAAGTAATCTCAACTCAACCACTTGTGCATACCTCTTCCTTTGCACACGGGTTAGGTAGCATTCCTTCTTCACTATTTCCTCACATGCACACACCAACTGCTTTACCTGGTCATTCCATCAGTCAGATGGTGAACACATAATTCATTCATACAACCACTATTCCACAAGCTACTTAACCTCCATATCGACCATTACAGATTAGTACACCCTACATTGGAGGTCAATATTCAGTGGGAGGCCAACCTTTAGTTGTAGGGAAAACATTTCCTGGGCGGAAACCTACACGGTCGCAATATAAACCTTCTTGGGGGAACTACACTCCTAATATTCCTTATATCCCTACTACCACTTTTTTGTATCCAGGACATCCATTTCAAGGAGTTCCTAACCCTTTATGGGGTTAACCTAACTCGATAGGTGCTCTTCCGCAAAAAAATTTTCCATCTCAATCTGTAAACCCCATGATTCCATCTATTCATTCAGAGTATATGGGTGGAAAACTAACACAACTACTTTATATGGGTGGAAAATCAGGTTAACCCCCTTACATGGGTGGACAACCTAGGTAGCCACCATATATGGGAGGACCATCTAGCTTTTCCATCTTGCCACAACTTGGATACGGTCCTACTGATGTTCTCATTTCATATGATTACCACCAGTATCCATAGGCCAACTGAAATATTCCATTAATGGCTAAGTTATATCTTCCATATCTGTCATGTTTGACCAATGATCCCATCCAACATGCTCCATTTTGGCATGCCATCCCAACCAAATTACCATATGAAATCCAGAAATTCGACACAAAACCTGGGGAATATCCTAACAATCATGTTATGAATTTCCATTTATGGTGTTCTTCCAACTCTTTAATGGATGATTCAATATGTCTTAGTCTTATTTAGAGAACACTTATAGGTGTCACGACAAAATGGTATATTGAGTTGTAGCTTAACTCTTTTGTTGATTTTAATTCTCTTGCCATGGTTTTTCTAACACATTTTCAGTTTCCTATATGGTATGAGACCGGCATAGAGCTTTTGAACTCACTCTAGAAATCCTCCTCCACCCACATATCAAATAATATTCATGAGGTGAGATGGTGGAGACGGTTGATTAAATCTCCCATTCCGAAACAAATCCTCACAGATTGGTTTACAAAGTTGTTGTTTCCTCCCATCACCTGTCATGTTGCTATGGGAAATGTTTTTACTGAGGAGAAGGATATCAACTATGCATAGTATTTGGAATTGGTCTATTCCCAGTCCAACACACTTTATAATCTCATCCTTAACACTACTCATCCATTGAACGATCCAACAAAATATTCTATGGAACCAAGTTCTATTTCGGATGCCAAAGCTACTTCCACTTCTGCTCAAACCTCTGAGGTGACTGTGATCCAATCCTCTTCATCTCAACAACCAAGAGGTAAGAATAAAAAAAATGGTAAATCCAAGAAATATTCTAACTAGTAGGATAATCCTAAGACTGTTGATACTCAACCAACTAGGAATCCTAAGCTTCCTTGTATGATTTGTGAGGAAGAGTAGTACAAAAAATATTTCCCTCATCATGAGGAAGTCACTAAATTTATGAAGGGGAACTCCCAAGTGGTTCAAAAAAAAAATATGTTTGCGCAAAATCCTACCCCTCCGCAAGGGGGAAACATAGGTCATTCCCACCATGGGTATGCTTCCACGAGCACCTATGAGGTGTACATGTTTGAGGTTAATGTGACAACTCAAGAAAAAAATTATGACACTCCTCTAGGAGATCAAACTAAGGGAAAGGTTGTTGATTAGTCCTCCACATATACTTCTCCATATTCCAATCCTCTTTAGATTGAGAATCCAACCTTTGATGCAGTGTTGCACCCGACCAAGATAGTAACTTGAAAAGTGACATTTAATCCAAATTCCCATGCTCCCCAAAACTAAAACATTGTTGAATATTTGGTGCAAGCACCTTGTGCTATGTTATCCCTTGAAGTTATAGAAAACTATCTAGGTCAACGTAAATCCCTGTTGTCATCCATTAGATTTATGAATCAAGAGGCATCAAATCTAGTCACGTTTAATCTAGATTAATTTAAGGATAGGCCCTCCCTCCACTTAGCATTCCAAATTCAATTTTTGGTTGGTGGAAAGAATATCCATCGTACTATCTTGGAATATGGAGCCTCCACCTATGTCATGTAGTTTCCTTGTTGAGGAGCCCTAGTTTCTTATAAACTTACCTTGTCTTCGACCACCTTCAAACAGTTTTATGGAAATGGTTTCCAACCTCACAAACTCTTGCAATCTTTCATTGTCACATTGAAGGGTAAAACTATTTCAGTCGATATTGAAGTAGTTGATGCACCCCTAGATTACAATTTGTTACTTTGTTGTAGTTGGTTCTATGTGATGACTATCATCGCATCTACAATGTTTCATGTTTTACGATTTCCCCATCAAGAAAAATTTATCATTGTTGACCAAATTGACTATATAACTCCATATTTTCAAGGGAAGTCATTCATTGTGCCACCATATGTTCAAGGAATGTCAACCTCTACATTTTCACTCATGTGTCTGTTCACTATCATTTTTTTCGTCACTATTCATCTCTATCCTCATTTGTTTCATGTCGATTATGGGGGATACATCATGGCCCTCCTTCGATGAGTCTATTTCCGTTTAAATCAACACATTATTCGGGAATTATACTTAGAAACTGATCAGTACCTTGGATCCTGCATGCCTTAATGGAAAGTTTCCTTTCTTTTAATATTGGGTTTACATCATCGACCACTGATTGATTGATTCCACGTGTTCGATTTCAGACCATATATTCACATGGGATGGAATGTACTTAGATTAATTTGGGATTCATTTTCATCATTGGTGATTTTCCTCGCATTTGTTAACGGTTTAAATTATTGACCAGTAATCAAGTGGTTTCTACCATGTTCGATGCCAAGAACTCTATTCACATGGCTAGATTCATACTATTCAGGATCAAGATTGAAGACCCTAGGGAGACTTTTCAGTAAACAATCATTTTTGTTATCTCCCTTCCCCAGGATGCGATGGTGATTATGAATTTGTGATATATACTGTGACATAAATCCACGTTGTAGATCCATTGTGTACAATCTCATGGCTACATTTTGATCAAGTCATGGAGATATGGATCCACATTGTATGTTTGGTGGCCATATCCTTAGTCAATGCTTTTATGGATCCATATTGTATTGCTCAGCAACCATGATTTGATTTAGATGATTATGAGTATGGGTATGCCTACCTCAAGGATGATATATGTATATTGATGGATGCTTGCTTTCTTTTTAGATAGGCCTTCTGACTTAAGTCCCTTGATTCCACATTATTACAAAGTATTTCAGCCATCGTTTTTCTCCTATGATTTCACACTTTGGGAGTCATATGTTATACACTACTTTTTCACCCTTTACTAAGTGTCCTAAAGTGTCACACTTCACTTTTCTAAGTGTCCCAAGTGTCACACTTCACTTTGCTCAGTGACGTTAGTGTCACAAATGTCATGGTCCATTATGCTAAGTTTTGTACCTTATTTTTTATTCTTTTACTAAGTGTCTCCACCTCAACACCATGAATGAATAATCCATTAGATCCCCTTGAGCATCAAGAAGAAGAAGACACCTTTAAAACCTGACAATATGTCCTTTTTCACTCAGTCCTAGATCTGTTTGACCATGGATGCCCCATTTCCATGCAATTGGGGTATCCATACTCATGCTATAATTATAGGGGGCATCCCATATACCCTATACACCACTCTGGGGAAGTGTCCATGAATATTTGGTCAAATCCCATGAATCTAGGGGAAATACTGGAGCAAATTTTGGATGGTTTTGGGTTTGTTTTATTGTTTGCATCAAGATATGACTCGAGCCTCCTTCCATCCGATATTTGAGAAATAATAACCATGAAGATAACTCAAATCCTAACCTAATCCACCTTCTCCTCAACTACACTCCTAGTTTATCATAGTGGTTATCCATCCTTGCACCTATATAATCAGGTCATTTCAAAGTGAGAGGGGGGATGGAAAAGAAGGAATACATCAAACCTATGATCTTGTGAAAGAGAGACAAACCTTTTTGAAGAATCTGATTTTAATTCATGTTCAAGGGTTGAAGAAAGAAGCTTGGAGGATTGCAAAATCATCAGATTGTAAACTTCTCACTTTTCATTGAATATAATAACTTGGCCTATTTCTCTTATACTTTCTTGTTCATTTATTTTCTATTTGATTACTTGGTGTAAGTTATCAATCGGTATGGTTTATATGAACTAATCATAGATAATAGTAGGAGAAGGTTTCTCTATTATTGTAGGTTTGAATTCGTGAGGGAGCTTTTTGGATTGGATATCAACCATTGGAGCAATGAGGACAAACATTAGAAATTAGATGCACATACCTTCTCCCCTTCTCTTGCAACCCTCCCGCAAGAAAATAGAATAGTTAGTTAGGAGGATGTTTGTGCCCATTTGTTATAGTTTTTCTCACTTATGGGAAACCCAAGTGATAAGAAGTCAACCTATCCATAGGAGAAGAATTCTCACCACAAGAATTACTAGTATGGGCCCCATCTCTACCTCAGTCACCTCTTTAACCTCCCAATGTGTTCTTCCCATAACGACATAGAATACCACATGTCCGCACCAAGGAGCCAACTATCAGTGTTTTCTTGTCAAGTGTCTGTCTTTTTCATCACCTGCTTGGGCCCAATATTGACTTTATCACCCCATTTGGGGGATGTAAGTCCATTTCACTCAAATTCATGACCTCCTGCTAGAGTTTCCCTTGGAAGGGGATCTCCTCCCTCCAAAATATGTGTTGACTTGTCTGAGTAACCCCCACATTTTCTAGATAGTATTCCATCTCATTTGTGCTTATCCTCACATTCCCTTAGATAATAATTGGGATGGCCTCGGGGGTGGTAGGTGCGGGGGAAGTCATCTATGATTCTGATGGACAAAAAGAAGTTGAATTTTCCTCAGGCTTGGGAAAATCTACTAACAACAGAGAAGAGACCCTCACAGTCTATATGTGGTTAAAACTAGCATAAGAGAGGAGTATCCAAACTCTAATCATAATAGGGGATTCTGAAATTGTTATAAAGGAGACTTGGGGTTTGTCAACCTCATCAAAGCATCCTCCCAGTGGTCTTAGCTCAGGAATAAATTCCCTCAAGAATAAATTCACCTTCTTGCGGATGTTCCATATCCTCCGAGCTCATAAAACCGAGGCAGATAATCTAGCTGAAGCGACAAAAATCCTAGATTAGAGACATATAATCATCAACCAAGTCTCCTTTCATGTGTGGCTTCCTTAACTATGCCTTGCCTTTCACCCCTCCACTCACTCTAAAGAATCATTATTGTTATCACTAAAATTTCATCTACAACATCGTGTGTAAATGGTTATAGGAATACAACATCTCCAAACACCTATTAGTTCACATACAGCACCAAGAAATCATTTCCAAGAGGCAAAAACTATACAACTGGTCAAAAACTTGACATGCGCTAAAACACTAAAGGAAGCACGTGCACATTGCATGGGCCAAAGAATCTCATAGAGCACACAATGTGCCATATGCGCGACTATGTACAAGAAAAGCTGAGCACACCTGTGAATGACGCATTTATGGTTCTTGTCGACGCCCCACCCACTTCTGGACCATATCCCAACTTGATTTGACCCTAAAATCTGAGATGAATGTGAGTGGGGGGCTGGTCAAAGACCTAAGGGTGCCCTAAAGGGCCCCTTATTCACACTAAAGACTGATTGGATATTACCTCAAAGGAAATATATGAAATTTTGCCATGGGTGTACTTAGAATTCAAGAATCTTGTTGTATTGTTATGGTGCCTCTATTCTCCTATAAGAAACCTCTTTTATTCTTGGAGCATACTAGAAACATCTCATTAAGCTATTCACCTAACCTCTTGAGGGAATAAGCTTGGATTTCTTCACCATTTTCTTTCTAGTTTACCATTTGTAAGAAGAGCTCTCACATAGGGGACTCAAAAACCCTCCCAAGGAGGAAGAGGGGATCCATAAGTCTCCCTTTCTCTGTGGTGTTTGCCCACTAATATACTTCTCCATTGGTGCCATGAATATTGGTCATTTGATTTATTAGTTTTGGTTCTAATTCCCTCATGCATTTCAGTTTTATTTCTTTAGTTATTTCATTAGTTTTGGTTAGCTTAGTTGTTTGTTTGTTTCATGTGATTGAATTTCTTGATTCATACACTAACCCTTGTCCTATTTAGCAGACCCAACTATACTTGCAAGTGCCTCTCTTTTTCTCATTCAAGTGACAAAAGGGACACAATAGATTGGCGACCATACTGGGGATAAGGTATCAATTTCCTCCCTATTTGGGTTGTTTGAGCACTTCATTTTGACCCATTTTCCTTGCAGGGATCATAACTGGCCTAGCCTTACCTGCAAAGAGCTAACTTTGGAGCTGGAAGAGAATAATTCCACTTAAACCCCCACCTGACGCGTATCAGAACGTGCGCGAGTATTTCAACCCACAAACATGCATTCAAATCATTCTGTGCCCATAAAACTTCTGTTCTTTGCGCATTATGTGCACAGTGTGCCCAAAGGTCTTCTGTTCACTATGCATTCTACACCCACTGTGCCTCTTTTTGAACTATAACCCACGCATCTATCCTGAATCTCAAAATTGTATGAGTTTTTTGTGATGTTTTGAAGGCCCCTAGCCTCCAAAATCTTTCTTTTATGAAATATTGTAAATGCACCACACTTATATCCCCTTTCCACATGAAGGGTTATTCAAAACATAGGCACTTAGGAGGTTAAAAGGAACCATATTTCTCCTCTTTTTCTTTGATTTTCCACATTGATGGCTTGTTTTGATTGTAAAAGTTAAGTTGAGAACATTTACTATCACATATATAAACACATGCATTGGGACCAGAAATCAAACTTTAATCATTAACTATTCTCTTCTCTCGCACCATAGAGTGATATTGAGAATCATAAACGTGATTAAGGTGACATTTCATCTCCTTTAAAATATTTAGGAGAGAACAAAGTCCCCCTAGGGCTCCTCTTAGTTTCTTTCCAAAACATAGTAAATTTGTAAGGGCCCATACATGCCCACATGTTGCAAAGATAGGATAGTTTTTTGAAGCTACTTTCTTAGTTTACATCACTAGGGGAGTTTAAATATTATATTAATGGGCCCATACATGCCCACATGCTTGTAATCTAGGATAGTTGTTCAAAAGATTTCTTAGATTAAATCACATTAGGGAGTTTAAAGGATTGGTAAGGACCCATATGTCCACATGCTAGTTCTTTAGGGACTTTAACATTTCGCAAGGTTGTACCA
>JASDQU010103970.1:94086-107602 GCA_032191745.1 Picea mariana | reverse complement strand
TTGTGTATCTTTGGATTTCATCAATCAGACCAGCCTATCTATTGGTGATATTGTTCCATTGTCATTTGTTTTTAGTTTTTGTTTCCATGCTCATGTGTTTATTTAGTTTTTTTTTAATTCTTGTTAATAGCTCTATTGTTTTCTTTCTAACCTTTTCACATAAAGCTGTCATGACTAGCAGAGCCCAACTAGGCATGTAAGCACTCACTTTTTTCTCACACATTGACGAAAAGAGTGCAAACATAGTTTACCATTTGTAATAAGAGCTCTCACATAGGGGACTCAATATCCCTCCCAAGGAGGTATAGGGGATCCATAAGTCCCCATTTTTCTATGGTGTTTTCCCACTAACATACTTCTCCATTGGTGGCATGATTATTGGTCATTTGTTTGATTAGTTTTGGTTCTAATTCCCTCATGAATTTTAGTTTTATTTATTTATTTAGTTGTTGTTAGTTTAGTTGTTTGTTTATTTCATGTGATTTAATTTTTTGAGTGATACACTAATCCCTGTCCTATCTAGAAGACCCAAGTAGACTTGCAATTTCCCCTCTTTTTCTCATTCAAGTGACGAAAGGGACACAACAGTTTGGCGACCCTACTGGGGACAAGCTATCAATTTCCTCCCTATTTGGGTTGTTTGAGAACTTTTTTTTTACTCATTTTCCATGCAGGGATCATAACTGACCTAGCCTTACCTGAAAAGAGCTAAGTTTGGAGCTGGAACAAGAGAATTCCACTTAAAATTTTCTCCCACGACACGTATCAAAACGTGTGCGGGTTTTCCACCCCACAGACGTCATTTCGAGCATTGTGTGCCAAAATCACTTCGGTTCTCTATGCATTCTGTGCACAGTGTGCCCAAAGGCCCTCATTTCTCTATGTATTCTATGCCCACTATGCCTCTATCTGAACTATAACCAATGCATATGTCCAGAATCTCAACATTGTAAGAGTTTTTGTGATGTTTTGAAGGCCCCTAGCCTTAAAAATCCTTCTTTTATGCAATATTGTAAAAGCACCACAATTAGATCCCCTCTCCACATGAAGGGTTAGTCAAAACATAGTCACTTAGGGGGTTAAAAATAACCATATTTCTCCTCTTTTCTTTGATTTTCCACATGGATGGCTTGTTTTGATTGTAAACTTTAAGTTGAGATCATTTACTATCACATATATAAACACTTGCATTGGGGCCATAAATTGAACTTTAATAATTAAGTATGCTCTTCTCTCGCACCATAGAGCAAGCTTGAGAATCAAAAACGTGGTTAAGGAGACATTTCATCTCCCTTAAAATATTTACGAGAGGACAAATCCCCCTAGGTTTCCTCTTAGTTTATTTTCAAAAACATCTTAAATTTGTAAGGGCCCATACATGCCCACATGTTGCAAAGATAGGATAGTTTTTTGAAGCTACTTTCTTAGTTTACATCACTAGGGGAGTTTAAACACTATAGTAATGATCCCATACATCCCCACATGCTTGCAATCTAGGATAGTTGTTCATAATATTTCTTAGATTAAATCACATTAGGGAGTTTAAGGGATTGGTAAGGACCCACATTTCCACATGCTAGTTCTTTAGGGATTTTAAAATTTCGCAAGGTTGTACCAATGGCATCTAGAAATATAGGTAATCAAGATTTGTAAGGACCACAAGAATTCCACATTTTGCAAGGTGACACCTAATTTATTAAAAAATTGGCACATTTTATCACTTGCTCACACACAAAGTCACTCCTCACTCACATAATTTCATCTCGAATTGTGGAAGTTGAAGTAGGTCTCCTCCAAAGGGATTCTAAAACGTCCCACTTTTTCTTGAAGAAATTATCCACACCCACTTAATTCAAACGAGATTGGTTCACACCCCCAATCTCTCAAACAACCACATCTAATTTTTTTATAAAAACTCACTAAGTTTTCCTCCACAGGAGGTGCCAAAATAAATCTTTTACTCTAGGTAGGATCTCGGGGGTAGGCATCCAAATAACCCCCCATTATCTGGTTCTCACATCTTCAAACATTAGAAGTTGACAAATAGGGAACTTTAAAATCCTCCAAGTCAAGTGTTCCTAACACCATAAGGTAGGGAGATACCCATGAAGGGTTGAAGGCCAAGGTCTGATTGTTCTATGCATCCCCCCTTGAGGCACCCACCTTGGAGGGGATCCAACTCATGACCCATTTCTGAGACCGAAAATCTAAATGTCAGACTTTGACCGAGGTACCTAGTGGCCAAATTTTAGGACATCTACCCAGGTGGAAATTGTCAGCAGCAATTGAACCTTGATCATATTTTTTGTGGCTATTGGGAAATATCTCCAGCTCTTTCAGGATATGCACCCTCTACCCCTCATTATAACTGATTATTTCATCCTTCACTAGTTCCTCTTCCAGTGGCTTCAGACCCCATTGTTGAGTGTTATTGGAAGGTCTAGTGCTATTTGAGAGGAAGGACATTACATATTTATAGGACATGAGCATTTTTTTTCTTTGTTCTCCCACGTGGAAAATATCCACCTACCCACTTGTATGTTTCTTTTCAAATTGATTTATGTATGATTCTCTTATGATTACATACAATTGTGAGATATATTGTGAAGGTCCAAATTATACAAGTCTCTTGTTCATTTGTTTCTCTCATCACCATTTTCACACATTCACTTTTCTAGTTGGACATCATAGGGGACCCACAGAATCCCCATCGGTCCAAACGTTTGCAAAATATCCCTCCCATCCTAGGAGGAATTCCTAGTCTCACCAACTCACTGGCTCAATCATCTCACACCCCTATGAGTGCTACTATTTTGGGATCATATTTTCTTGGTTCCACTTTACTTGGGTCCAATTCCCAAGGACAAGCATCCACTAGCTCTCTTTTACAAGCAAGTGTGGGGGAAACTTCTTCTCAAAGGGGAAGTACAACCCCACCCAAACCCCCTCAAGGGTCAGGTACACAACCTGCTCTTACCATGGCTAGAACTAACCCTCCACATGCCGTATTTGGCCTCCCTCAACATACCTGATTTGAGTAAACTCATAAATGAACCTATATTGCATGACCCCACATGGCCCGCTATGCCTACCAAACCACCTTCAAACATTCCCAAGTTTGAAGGAAAGGTGGGAGAAGATCCTGTCAACCATATCATGACCTTCCACTTATGGTGTTCTTCCAACATCATCATGGATGACTCTATCTATTTAAGGTTATTCCAATGCACACTCACTGGTCCATTAGCCAAATGGTATGTAGAAAAAAAATCAAGGTCCCACGTGACTTTTGAATCCTTGGCCAAAACATTTTTGACCTTATTTCAACTACCAGTTCATCACAACAATGGTCTTGAACTTCTCTCTAAGTTTAAATGGACCTCAACCACACATATTTCTGACCACATTCATGAATGGCGTCGGCGACGAAGTTTATGCAAAGCAGAAACCACCAAAGAACAATGCCTTGATTGGTTTCTCTGATCACTCGTCTCTCTCCTTGCCAAATATTTGGCCTCCAACTTCCCCCAAATCAAAGAGGAAGCCATCAACAAGGCACAACAGTATGACCTCATCTATGCACAGTTAGGATACTTATACATAGTACTACCTGACGCCCTGAGACGAGTACCATTCGGCCACAGAAAACCTTGGATGTCTCACTCAACGGATGGATTGATTGGTACCAAAACAAACCAAAATCCATACATCCAACCACCACCTATGTATGGTACACCCAAATATCCATAGATATATGGAGGACCCCTGTATTTCCCTCCCCCCCCCTTATCAACAACCATACCCTGTTTTCCCCTATCCATCCATGAGTGGACCCGTGCCAGCACCCATGATGCGCCCAACATTCAACCAAATTCGGGTACTCCCTCTACCTCAACTTATAACTTGGGAACTAGTGAAAGAACTATGCCTTCCTATGCACCCTATGAATCATTTCCACAAAATAATCTATAATTCTCATTTCCTAGTCCTCCACAAGGACAACCACACGCTAGGGTTAACTTTGTTCATCCCTCTCCCATTCAACAATTTCAAAAATTTGAACAACTGAATATGGAAAATCCACCCCATCAGCTGAATAATGCCAAAAACAAAGGAAAAAACTGAAACAATAATAACCTAGGACCAAGGGGAAATGACCCCCAACAAAACCAACCTGCTGGGGGAAACTAGAACCAGAGTAACCTGAACCCCCAAGGGGGAAATAACAACAAACACTAAGGGAGGAATAACAATAAAAACCTCAGGATGAACTTCCCTTCTGCTCTTTGCGGTGAGCATGCTCATTATACTCACCATTTTCCCCAAATTGTTGACTTCAAATGAATGAAAGATTCCATGAATGCGACACATCCTCCGGTGCCACCTTCCCCTCAGCAAGCCCCACAACAATATTTTTAATAAAAACCCCCAATGGTGTTGTAAAACCCTATTCCACACCAAGGTGTGGTGAATACCCAACAAGAAATGCATCCTGCCCCACGACAGATGGTACAGTATCAAAACCCTGGGAATTTGGCGGATTGCAATATCCTCCTCACAAGAGAAGAAGAAATTATTTTGCAAATGCTCAGTAGTCAATACAGTGCACCTCCTAAATCTACTCCCACCACTTCAGAAGTAGCTCCAGCTACATCCAGACAACCCTTGATGATCTCATGCCCTACCACTAAACTGCCCATTCGTATTCATCGCATCCCATTACAAAGGAATTTCAACAACCCTCAGGCTAGGCCAGCACACAACTATAGTTTGGTCGATGACTTGGCACAATCCCTTGTAACCATGTCAGTTTTGGAGTTCCTCCAAACCTGCCCCACTCAATGAAAATCCTTGATTTTCACCTTGGGGGCAGTCGACCCTGCTGATACTAGATTCATCACATTTGATCTAGATCATGGGGAACCTCATCTCCCCACTTTGGTATCTTTTCAGATACTAATCAATATATGGAACATCACAGTTTATCAATGTATCATTGATGAGGGTGCATCCCATGCATCATGTCCAAAACTGTATGGAAGAAACTTGGCTCCCTTGAGCTAATACCATCCGCCATAACTTTGAGAGCTTATGATGGATGACCATCCTCTCCTGAAGGTCTCTTTCAAAATGTCCTCGTTGAACTTCGAGGAAAAACCATCCTTGTCGACATTGAGGTTATCAACGCCCCGCTCGATTACAACATCTTGTTTGTACGTAGCTACATGTACACTATGAAGGCTGTGGCCTCTTCTATATGTAGAACCATGATGTTCCCCCACAACGAGAAGATCATCACCATCTACCAAGGTTCATATTACAAGCCTAACCACTCCTCCAACATCAATACAATCGTACCTCTTGTCCACACTAGTTCCGATGCATATCCACTCATGGATTTTTCCCACATAATTTTCAAGGACCCATCTTTGTTGGGGGCATACCACAGAGCACCACCGCTCATACAACCCTCAACACAAGTGTGTGTCATATCTTCCAATAAGACTGAAAATGAAGGTACCATTTCTCCCAAAGAGGCTTCTCCACCCCTTGACATCCCAATAGTGGAAGAAAATCTACCTCAAGAATCCCTTAAGAACCTTATGACACCACTTATCCCTGATTTCACCGTTCCCCGGGGTCAAATCCTGCTTTGGGAGACAATCCCCCAAGACATTACTCAAATTCCCTTCTTCTACCCCCCACTGGGAGTATAAGCTTTCCAGGTAGCCACAACTCTTACCCTTCCCAACATGGTGTTGGAAATTCAGGTATGGTATCTCCACCCACCTGCGATGGTTCCTCAGCCATCCCTCCCTCCCCAAATAGAGGGAATCGTGATGCATATTCCAGTACTAACTCCAACAACACTTCCCTCACCCCCACTTGTCAGCACCACCATGATAGCTGGGGGCAGATGGAAGAATAAATATCCCACTGCTCCACTTCCTCCCTGAGTTCAACCTCCTTGCACACTATGCAAAAGATAGGGACATCCCACAAATAGATGTCCCTCTCTCCTTGAGTTACGCAATTTGACACAACTCCCTCGAGAAACCACAACACTCGTCACTTCACCAAGCACACCTACTAATACCAAAGTGCCCCCTAATACAGAAAGTAAAGGGATGCGAACCAAATTTGTATGTTCCATTTGTTTAGAGTATTTCCACTACACTCATCATTTCCCTGCCCTACCTTAGTTTTGGCAGACACTAATGACAATACGTCAAAACTTTCAGCAAGACCCCTCTCTGCCCACGTCATCGGGTACCCATGTCACTGACATCCATTATGTCATGACTTCAGTCAATGAATGGATGAGGTTTCCTTTCTCTCTTTGTTATTCACTTCATCATTTCACATACCAGTGTCCTTCGATCATTGAATACAGGCATCATCAAATGACCCTTATTCAAAATCGTCCAACTACCCCACTTCCTGTGATGCAAGTGATTCCCCTATTCCTTCTCCAACTACTGTTCACATCTCCTCCCTTGAACCTGAGTCACTTCCCACCCCTCCATGGTTCATGGATAGACTGTCTAAGGATTTACCCCCAAATCCTCCCAATTCTCCAGTTCGTTTCCCTCAAGAAATATTACCCCCAGCCACAATCTACAACCCACAGTATCTAGACATTTGGTTTATGAAAAGCATGCCATCACACCACAATTGCGACACCCCTTCTATGTCTTCACCACCTGAAGACAATCATATGGTGACAGTCACCAATGTTACTTCCCCGTATCCCCTATACTCTCTCACTTTCCACTACGATGAACATATCCTAGAGGAAATAACTAGCCTTGAATTCCCATGGAATGCGCTCCATCACCAAGCACTCTTTCTGTCATAGGAATCCTTTGACCGTCCTAGCCAAACCTCCATATGTGAAATCAAAACCAAGGAATTTATTTCGTTAGGGCATATAGATTGGTTCAACAACCCTATCTCTGCCTCCAATTCTTTTGAAGACGAAAACATGCCCAACATTTCCCCCATTGTCAAAATTGACATTTCCATAAAACTCAAAGTCATTGAAGAAATCACCATTGGCACCACATGATCCCCTGAAGAACTCACCACTTACAAATAACTCTTGTAGGAATACCAGGACATTTTTTACTGATCATATACAGAGATTCTCGACCTCGATCCTTCTATCATCGAACATTGCATCGACACTTGGCATGATGTCACCCTAGTACGTCAAAATAAACTACCCCTGCACCCATCCAAAGCCATGGCTATCAAAGCCAAAATTAACAAATTACGTGCTACAGGTTTCATATACCCCATCCCATACACGTCATGGGTCTCCAAACCCATCCCTGTTAACAAAACATAGGGCACTACTCACATTTGTACTGACTTTCATGATCTCAATCATGCTTGTCCCAAAGATAAATTCCCTACCCCTTTCATTGACCAAATTATCGATGACTGTGTAGGCCGCAAGGCTCTGTCCTTCATGGATGGTTTCTATGGGTACAATCAAATCCAAATTCAGCCAGCAGATCAATATAAAATTGCATTTACCACCCCATGGGGTACTTTTTACTATTGTGTCATGCCCTTTGCACTCAAGAACACAGGTGCTACATTCCAATGGGCCATGACTTATGTTTTCCATGATCTCTCTTGCATCATCCTCGCTTACTTGGATGACCTCACTGCTCGATCCAAGAAAAGAAATCAACATCTAGATGACTTGTGAGTTGTCCTTCAACTGTGTCACCAGTAAAATATCTGCTTGAATCCCCTCAATTGTGTGTTTTGCGTCACTTTCGGACGGCTCCTTGGGTTCATTGTCTCCCAAAATGGCATCACAGTGGACCCCCTCAAGGTCCAACCTATGACAGAAATTCCACCACCTAAGAATTTGTGCCAACTGCAGATCCTACAAGGAAAATATAATGTTTTAGGATGCTTTTTCCTAGATTATGCCACCCACACACATGGTTTCCTTTACTTACTACATCATGATATCCCATTCTGATCTAATGAACATGCCCAAACCATTTTTGATGATTTAAACATAGCACTCTCCAATGCCCCTTTAATTTGTCTTCCCGACTATGATTTCGACTACATCCTCTACTTATTGGCCTTAGTCATCTCAGTAGCAAGAGTTCTCATTCAACTAGGAGATAATGTCTGCGAGCATGTTATTTACTACATTAGTAAAAATATTTCAAGACCACCCCTGACATATAATATTGAAGAGAAACTAGGCCTCGTAGTTGTCCTTGCAATTCAGAAACTATGCCATTATATCTTGCTTCACACTACCAAAGTCATGGTAGATTCCAACCCCATGCAGTACTTGCTTATTTGAAAAAAAATTAATGGTAAATTTTCCCGATGGATCATCATCCTCCAGGAATATGACCTAGATTTTTCAACTCCAAAAATAAAGAAAGAACTTGTTCTCGCCGAACTCATTACGTTGTTTCCCTCGGACAACACAAGTTCTCCCTTCAATACAAATTTTCCCAACGAACACCTCTTCTACATCCCATTGGATGACCCTTAGTATGGAGACCTTATTGTATACCTTCGAACATAGAATTTTGGGTCTCATCTTTCACGGGATGATCATAGACACATTCGCCATCAGGCCCCTTGATACCTCCTTATCGATGACATTTTATACCAACATGGGGTCGACACCATACTCCATCGATGTTTTACCATCGACGAGGTATACAGAGTCTTGAACGATTTCGATAGTGGTGCCTGCGGTGGCCACCTCTCAGGGATGTCCACCACCCAGAAAATCATTCAAGTTGGATACTTCTGGCCCATATTGTTTCATGAATGCATCCATGTTGTCAAGCGATGTGACAAATGCTAGCTTTATGCAAACAAGGCATGAGTGCCACCTTCTCTTCTACATCCATTCATCATTGTCGGCCCCTTCTACAAATGGGGCATAGACTTCATGACTTGCAACCCTCCATGTAGCAATGGACACAAATACATCATCGTGGTCATAGATTACTTCACCAAATGGGCCGAAGCCATGCTTACATTCAACAACACCGCTGACACAACAACACATTTTGTTTTCAATCACATCATTACCCACTTCGGAGTTTCGCTACATATAGTCTTCAATCATGGTAAACACTTTGAGAATGAGATCTTTGTTGAACTCTCATCAAGGTTAGGATTCTCCCATGAGTTTGACTCCCCATATTACCCTCAGTCCAACGGATAGGTTGAGGCTGTTAACAAAGTCCTCAAACCCATGTTGCAATGCATTTTCAACAAACATACAACCAATTGGCACCATATGTTGTTTTCAAAATTATGGGCTTATCACACAATAGTCAAAACTACCACCAATTTTACACCATTCCATCTCATTCATGGGATTGAAGCCACCCTCCCCATCGAGTGAAAAATTCCCACTTTACGCACTACCATCGAGCTATTACTTAACATTGCTCCAATGGAGTAGTGCTTGATGAACCTAGATTCACTGGATGAAGATCATAGATCTTCATTACAGAACAATGAGGCAGTTAAAAAATGGTCTAAAGCCACCTTTGACCGCCATGTCAACATTCGCTCCTTCAACAAAGGAGATCTCGTCCTAGCCTATGATATCGCTCATGATACTTTTGGCCATGGGAAATTTGAATCATTATGGCATGGACCCTATATCATCCAACATTGCCCAACTAAAGGTGCATACATCCTGGCCTCTCCAAAAGGCTATCCTCTCAATGAACCTGTCAATAGGTTGTACTTAAAAAAGTTTTATGCCTGAGTGTAGTCACTCTACACTAGGATTTTTCTTTTCACACCCATTTGTAGAGTTTTTGGTCTTATTTTGTTCCCTCCATGACTTATGTCTGATCCACCAATCTGTGTTATTGATAGATTCATTCTCCATCAACCTACCACATTGGTTATGCTGACAGAGGTAGCCGCTGGACAAAGAATCTCGCTTCGGACGCTTGGGCCCTCTACACCTCCTCACATGAACTCTTCCACTCCAACGAAATATTTTTGGGCTCAACAATCAACAATCAAGCAGAATACGTAGTCGTTATTGGCCTCCTCACCGAGGTCAGTCATCAAACATTCGTCACCTTAGCATCTTATTAGATTCCCATATTGTTGTCTTGCAACTGAACAATGTGTATCATGTCCATGATCCTTGCCTCTTTGATAAAGGAGCATCTCTCCATGTCAACCAGCCAGCCAGCCAGCCACGTCAGTGAATTCAAATTGCATGTTGAAGAGAGGCGCAACCTCATTTGAAATCTGAATTCAATGTAATTAAATGTCTAAGCTGGTGAGTTGTAGTGCCGTGCCTTTGTGCAGGCTGTAGATAAGATCAGCCTTTAATGTTTGTAAGGATGAGATCTAGATCCGATTCTGGACTAGACAGCTATTTAATGTAATTGAATAGGGTAGGTATATTGGAGGGAATATCTCGAAGATCCCCCTCAGGTAAAAGAGATTTTAGTATCTCATTTGGTAGTAAGTCGGGTAAGTTGAGTAAGTAGAGAGCAAAAGAGAAGAGTCGAGACCTTGTTACAGGTCGTTCTCAGGAACACATTGTAAATACAGGCATTTTCCATATTTAATACAAAGAGAAGTTTTTCCTTCAATATTCTGTGTTGAATGAATGTCTGTGAGTGTTCCATTGTATGTTGTAGATGTATACTGTAGTTGTGCATTTGCAGGAGTGTGTTTGATTTCAGGTGAAGGTCTTTGAGGCTTCACACCAGGAGGGCGTGACAGAACACTGTGGGTTCTGATAGTCGTGCATAGAGGATGCATTTCTAAACACTGTGGGTTTAGACAAAGACGTGTTGTGGCACAAGAGTTGGAATCAACAACTCAGGGAAGACCTCAAGGTTGCCGAACACCTTGGAGGCAAGGCTGTGTGGGAGAAGACACAGTTGCAGACAGAAGCTCTGAGGATTTCTGTGAAGCTCTGCCAGGTGGGCATTGAGCCAGTGCAAGGAGTGCACAGAGGAAGGAACTCTGTTGTGAGTTCAAAAGAATCAGAACCACTGAGGATTCTGAGAGCTCTACCAAGTGGGCATTGAGTATATGCACAGTAGTGCATTAAGAAGAACTCTGTTGCGAGTTCAGAAAGAGGAACAGAATCACTAAGGATTCTGAGAGCTTTGCCAGGTGGGCATTGAGTGGGTGCATAGGTGCACAGGAGAAGAGGACAAAACTGTTGGATGTTCTCGGAGAAGATATTCTGCCATGAGGGCATTGAGTAAGTGTGCAGACAAAGGAGAAGAGAACTCTTTGAGTTCTGTAATTAAAGGAAGAATCCACTGAAGGATCTTCACAGGGTTGTTGAACACCGTGAAAGGCTCAGAAAGATTTTGCTAGAGTAGAAGGATAGCCAAGAGAGCATTATATTCTCCATCTACAGGAGAAGAAAGAAAGACAAAATCCCTTAGGGGTATGAGTGTGTGAGAAGCTCAGGAGAGACAACACCGNAAGGATTCAGAAGAAGGGATAAGCTCAAGAGGACGAGCGCTTTTACGCATAGAGTCGTAACTGCAAGGAGTGCAGGAGCTTCAGAATCCTTTGACGGGTTCAAAGTACCCAAAGCTCAGGAGGGACAACGTTTTTACATGCGCAGTGAAGCTCAGAGTTGAAGAGTTCGCAAAGAAGAGGGACGACAAAGGTTGAGGCCTTTGGAAACTTGGAAATCCTTCCAAGCAAGAGAAGGAAAGCACCAAGAGCTCAGGAGGGAGCATAGAAGCTGTTGGATCGGCTGAAAGAAATCTGGACCATTAAAGATTTCATGTCCAGGACAGAATAGGGGAAGCCTATAGAAGGGGGAGATAGTGAGCCGTTAGATCTATTTCAGAAATATCGTCAGCCATCGGATCGGACAGGAGGTGCACGGGGTTTAACCCTTCACGCACCAGGAAGAAGTCCTGACAGCCATCGAGATATCGGCGTTCGTGAAATCGGGAGTCACGAGGAAAAGAGATCGAGAATTTCTATAGGAAAAGTCCCGGGAAGATCTAGACCGTCCGTTAGTGGAGACACGTGGCAGATATCGAGGGGTCGGGAGTTGGGATATCAGCATTCCCGTGGATAGGAGATCGGGTAAGTCCATCTTGAAAACCCCGACACAAATCTAGGTCGTCCATCAGAGAGAGGACACGTGTCATGTGATCATCCATTCCGGAGATCTGGGCACTAGACATCGGGATATCGGCACTCGGGAAATTGAAGTTCCTGAGGTCATGAAAGTCAGGACATCAGAAGTCTCGAAACTGTGAGGAGGAATCTGAACCATCCATTCTTGGGACGCGTGGTAGCAATCAGAGCCATTAGGGAAAGTCCCGACAAGAAGTTGTCTATCGGCATTCCGGTCATCAGGATATCGGGAATCCTGATAGCAAGAGGTTTGGGCATTTTGGAATTGCAAAGTCCGAAACCCTGACAAGGAGGGAAGCGCCATTGGGGGAGCCAGCTGTCAGCATAGTGGGAAATCAGGATTCAAGGGATCGTGAACCCTAAGGATGAGCATATTTTGGCAATGAAAAGTCTGAAACCCCAATAGGTGGTATGACTGCAGTCATATAGAGGGAGGTCATATGGACCCAAAAGGTCTAGCCCAAGGGACTAGCGGAAGCTGACGTCATATCGAGATATCGGGGATTTCGGGGACAAAATGTTTATGCATTTCAACATTTCAATGTTTGAAACCCTGATGGGAGACAAGGATGTGGTCTTGTGAGATAGTGGTCATTTGGGCCAGGAGTCTAGCCTGGAGGGATAACGGAAGTTGGAGCACATCGGGATTTTGAATTCCAAAACCCTGAAAGAAGGATAAGGCTGTGGTCTTATGAATTAGCGGTCACATGGACCAGAGCATAGCCAGGAGGGATAACACGTAAAGGGCGTGTATCGGTGAATTTACTCATCGGAGATCAGGGATTCAAGAGGATAGGAACTCTTGATGTCGGGGATCACGAAACCCTGAAACCCAAAATTAAGATCAGGGAAAGAGCATGGTCATGTGTAGAAGGCCATGCGGGTGAAGAAAGGACCTATGGATTGGGTTTTCACAGAGATTCCATTGGGAGTCCAAAGAGCCAATTCGGCTCAAAGGTGAACTTTGAACGATCCTTGAAGATCGGGAGGTTAGGCGCAGAGACCCTGCGGGGTAGATGTAGGAGCGTCGTCATCGCCATCACTCTTTCACAAATACTTGCAAGTTAGACTCTTATCTCGACATTTTGATTCCATTACATTTACACACATTTCATGACAATTTAATAAAAAAATAGATAACATGGATAACCTAGTGTTAGATTGGAATTTATCACATCAAGACACCATCACACATACATAAAGCATCAAAAATTTGTCACAGCATATATATTAGACATCATAAAAAATAAAAACATATCATCACATGTAAACACTGCAGTGATCTCAAACATGTCTATCCATATATATAAATAGATCAATGTGT
Source organism: Picea mariana (assembly GCA_032191745.1). Lineage (NCBI taxonomy): Eukaryota > Viridiplantae > Streptophyta > Pinopsida > Pinales > Pinaceae > Picea > Picea mariana. The sequence continues at coordinate 94,119 of JASDQU010103970.1, read as the reverse complement.
CATCAATGTTTACAAAAAGTACAACATGTACAT
>JASDQU010103970.1:74542-93870 GCA_032191745.1 Picea mariana | reverse complement strand
CATCCCCCCTTGAGGCACCCACCTATTGGAAGGGATCCATCATGTGACCCATTTTTGAGGCCAAAAATCTAAATGTTGCACTTTGAACGAGGTACCTAGTGGCCAAATTTTAGGACATCTACCTAGGTGGCAATTATGGGTTTCAATTGCACCTTGATCAGATTTTGTGTGGCTATTGGGAAATGTCATCATCTCTTTTGGGATATGCACCCTCTACCCCTCATTATAACTAATTTTTTCATCCTTCACTAGATCCTCTTCTGGTGGCTTCAGACCCCACTGTTGAGTACTATTGGAAGGTCTAGTGATTTTTGAGAGGAAGGACAATACATATTTTTAGGACATGAGCATTTGTTTTATTTGTTCTCCCACGTGGACAAAATCCACTTACCCACATGTATGCTTCTTTCCAATTGATATATGTATGATTCTCATTTGATTACATGCTATTGTGAGATATATTGTGAAGGTCAAAATTATACAATTCTCTTGTTCATTTATTTCTCTCATCACCATCTACACACATTTCACTTTTCTATTCGGACATCATAGGGGATCCATAGAATCCCCGTTGTTCTAGACACTTACAAAATCTCTCTCATATTCTATGAGGAGTTCCTAGTCTCGCCAACTCACCGACTTAATCATCTCACACCCCTATGATTGCTACTCTTTTGGGATCATCATTTCATGGTTCCACTTTACTTAGGTCCAATTCTCAAGGCCAACCATCCACTAGCTCTCCTTTACAAGGAAGCAGGGGAGAAACTTAATCTCAAGGGGGAAGTACAACCCCACCCAACCCCCCTCAATGGTTAGGTACACAACCTGCTCATACCATGGCTGGAACTAACCCTCCACCGCCACTCCACATGCCATATTTGGCCTCCCTCAACATATTGATTTGAGTAAACTCACAAATGACCCTATACTGCATGACCCCACATGGCCCGCTATGCCTACCAAACTACCTTTAGACATTCCAAAGTTTGAAGGAAAGGCAGGAGAAGATCCCACCAACCATATCATGACCTTCCACTTATGGTTCTCTTCAAACAACATCATGGATGACTCTATCCACTTAAGGTTATTTCAATGCACACTCACTGGTCCATCAGTCGAATGGTATGTGGACCAAAAATCAGGGTCCCATGTGACTTTTGAATCCTTGGTCAACACATTTTTGATCTTCTTTCAACTCCCAGCTCATCATGACAATGGTATAGACTATTCTTTGGGTTTAAACAAACCTCAGCCACACATATCGCTGACCACATTCATGAATGGCATCAGCCACGTAGTTTATGCAAAGCAAAAACCACCAAAGAACAATGCTTCGATTGGTTTCTCAGATCACTCATCTCTCTCCTTGCCAAATATGTGGCCTCCACCTTCCCCCAAACCGAAGAGTAAGACATCAACAAGGCTCAATAGTATGACCTCATCTATGCACAGTCATGATACTTATACATAGTACTACCTGACACCCTGAGACCCATACCATTCTGCCAGGAAAAACCTAGGATGTCTCACTTAGCGGATGGATTGATTTGTACCACAACACACCACAATCCATACATCCAACCACCACCTATGTATGGTACACCCCAATATCCACTGATGTATGGAGGACCCCCTTATTACCCTCCCCCCCTTAACAACAACCATACCCCGTTATTCTCCCTCCACCCCTGAGTGGACCCATTCTGACACCCATGATGTGCCCAACCATTCAACAAAGTTCTGGTACCCCCTCTACCTCAGCTTATAACCTGAGCACTAGTGAAAGTGCTACAACTTACTATGCACCCTATGGATCATTGCCACAAAATAATCTGTATTTTCCATTTCCTGGTCCTCCATAGCCAATTTCTCCTCCACAAGGAAAACCACTTGTTGGGGTTAAATTTGTTCAACCCTCTCCCATTCATAAATTTAAAAATTTTGAACAACTGAATATGGAAAATCAGGCCCATCAGTCGAATAATTCCAAAAAGAAAGGAAAAAACTGAAACAATAATAACCTAGGACCAGGGGGAAATAACCCCCAACTAAACCCACCCGTTGGGGGAAACTAGAACCATGGTACCTAGAACCCCCAAGGGGGAAATAAAAAAAAACACAAAGGGAGGAACAATAATAACAACCTCAGGACGAACTTCCCTTGTGATATTTGCAGTGAACATGGTCATTATACTCAGTATTTCCCCCAAATTGCTGACTTCAAACGGATGAAATATTCCATGAATGCGCCACATCCTCCAGCACCACCTGTCCCTCAGGAGGCCCCAAAAAATTATTTGTAACAACCAACCTCAATTGTTTTGCAAAACCCTATTCCACACCAAGGTGTGATGAATACCCAGCAGTAGATGCATCCTTCCTTACCACAAATGGGACAATATCAAAACCTTGGGAATCCGATGGATCACAATATCCTCCTCACTCGCGAAGAAAAAATTCTTCTACAAACACGCAGTCATCAATAAAATGCACCCCCTGAATCCACTCCCACCACTTCAGAATCATCTCCAGCTACAATCAGACAACCCTTGATGATTCCACGCCCTAACACTGAACCCCCCATTTGTATTCCTTACATCCCATTACGACGAAATGTCAACAACCCTCAGGTTAGGGTAGCACACAATTATAGTCTAGTCGATGACTTGGCACAGTCTCCTGTAGCCATGTCAGTATTGGAGGTCCTCCAAAACTGTCTAAATCAACGAAAATCCTTACTTTCCGCCTTGTGGGTAGTCGACCCAGCTGATACTAGACGCATCACATTTGATCTAGATTGTGGGTAACCTCATCTCCCCACTTTGGTATCTTTCCAGATATGAGTCAAAATTAGGAACATCATTGTTCATAGATGTATCGTTGATGAGGGTGGATCCACATGCATCATGTCCAAAATTGTATGGTAGAAACTTAGCTCCTGTGAGCTAATACCATCTGTCATCATGTTAAGAGCCTATGATGGATGACCATGCCCTCCTGAAGGGATCTTTCAAAGTGTCCTCATTGAAATCAGGGGAAAAACCATCCTTATCGACATTAAGGTTATCGACACCCCACTAGATTACAACATCTTGTTTGGATGTAGCTACATGTACGCTATGAAAGATGTGGCCTCTTCTATGTTTTGAACGATGATGTTCCCCCACAACGGGAAGATCATCACCATCGACCAAGTTTCACATCATGAGCCTAACCACTCCTCCAACATCGATAACATATTACCTCTTGTATGCACTAGTTCTGACTCATATCCACTCATGGATATGGGCCCCAAAATTTTCAATGACACATATTTGTTGGGGGCATACCATGGAGCACCACTGCTCATACACCCCTTAGCACAAGTGTGTGTCATATCTTCCAATGGGACCGAAAATGGAGATACCATTCCTCCCATAGAGGCTTCTCCACTCCGTGACGTCCCAATAATGGAGGAAAACTTATCTCAAGAATCCCCTGAGAAACCGATGACACCACTTATCCCCGATTTCACTCTCCCTTAGGGTCAAATCCTAGTTTGGGAGACAATACCCCAAGCCATTACTCAAATTTTGTTCTTCTACCCCCCACTGGGAGTACATAATTTCTAGGTAGCCACAACACTTACCCTTCCCAACATGGTTCTCACCATTCTGTTATGGTATCTACACCCACCCCCAATGGTTCCTCAACCATCCCTCCTTCCCCAAACAAAGGGAATCCCAATGCCAATTCCAATACTAACTCTGACCACACCTCCATCACCCCTACTTGCCCGCACCACTGAGAAATCTGGGGGAAGACAGAAGAAGAAAAATCCCACCACTCCACTTCCTCCCAGAGTTCATTTACAAAATTGACAAACTACATGTTGCAGGGTTCATACACCCCATCGCATGCACATCATGGGTCTCCAACCCCATCCCCGTTAACAAAAAATAGGGCACTATTTGCTTCTGCACTAAATTTCATGATCTCAACCATACTGGTAGCAAATACAACTTCCCCACACCTTTCATCAACCAAATTATTGATGACTGTGCAGGCCACGAGGCTCTGTCCTTCATGGATGGTTTCTCTGGGTAAAATCAAATCCAAATTCACCTAATAGATCAATATAAAAATGCATTTACCACCCCATGGGGTACTTTTTCCTATCATGTCATACCGTTTGGACCCAAGAATGTAGGTGATATGTTCCAATGGGCCATGAATTGTGTTTTCCATGATCTCGCTTGCATTATCCTCACTTACCTGGACGACCTCACTGCTCGATCCAAGAAATGAACTCAACATCTAGATGACTTATGAGTTGTCTTTCAATGGTGTCGCCAGTACAATATCCGCTTGAATCCCCTCAAGTGTGTATTTTGCGTCACCATTGGATGCATCCTTGGGTTCATCGTTTCCCAAAACGGCATCACTATGGAACCCCTCAAGGTCCAAGTTATCACATAAATTCCACCACCTTGGAATTTGCACCAACTGCAGAGCCTACAAGGAAAATATAACTTTTTATGACGCTTTGTCCTAGATTATGCTACTCGCACACATGGTTTCCTTTTCTTACTGCATCATGATATCCCATTCTGATGGGACAAACATGCTCAAACCACTTTTGATTATTTAAAAGTGATTCTATCCAATGCCTCTTTGTTTAGTACTCCCGACTATGATCACGATTATATCCTCTATTTATCGGCCTCAACCATCTTAGTAGTAAGATTTATCGTTCAACTAGGGGATGATGACTGTGAACATGTTATTTACTACATCAGTAAAAATATTTCAGGACCACCCCTGAAGTATAATCTTGAAGAGAAACTCTCCCTCGTAGTTGTCCTCATAGTCCAAAAAATGTGTCATTATATCTTCCTTCACACTACCAAAGCTGTGGCAGATTCTAATGCCATGCAGTACTTTCTTCATCGACGACAAATTAATGGTAAATTATCCTGGTGGATCATCATCCTTCAGGAATAGGACCTCGAGTTTTCAACTCGCAAAAGAAAGAAATCACTTGTTCTCTCCGAACTCATCACAATGTTTCCCTCAGATGTTACAATTTATCCCATCAATACGGATTCTCCTGACGAGCACCTCTTCTAAATCCCATTGGATGACCATTGGTATGGTGACCTTCTTCTATACCTTTAGACATAGAAATTTGGGTCTCATAATTCATGGGGCAATCATTGGTGCATTCACCATTAGGCCCCTTGATACCTCCTTATCGGTGACATCTTATAATGACATGGGGTCGACACCATACTCCGTCAATGTTTGACCATCGACGAGGCAGACAGAGTATTGAATGATTTCCATAGCAGTTCTTGCGATGGCCACCTCTTAGGGATTTCCACCACCCATAAAATCATTCAAGAATGCTACTTTTGGCCCACATTGTTTCATGATTGCATCCACGTTGTTAATAGATATGACAAATGCCATCTCTATGAAAACAAGGCATGAGCGCCACCCGCTCTTCTACATCGAGTCATCACTGTTGGTCCCTTCTGCAAATGGGGCATAGATTTCATGACTTGAAACCCTCCATCTAGAAATGGAAACAAGTATATCGTCGTGGCAGTGGATTAATTTACCAAATGGGCCGAATCCATGCCCACCTTCAACAACATCGTTGACACAACAATGCATTTTTTCTTCAACCATGTAATTACCTACTTCGGAGTCCCACTACAGTTAGTCTCTAATCACGGTAAACACTTTAAGAATGAGATTTTCATCGAACTCTCATCAAGGTTAGGATTCTCCAATGAGTTTGCCTCCCCATATTACCCTTAGTCCAATGGACAGGTCAAGGTTTTTAACAAAGTCCTAAAAACCATGTTGCAATGTATTGTTAACAAGCATAAAACCAATTGGCATCATATGTTGATTTCAACATTATGGGATTATCATATGGCAATCAAAACTACCACTGGTTTTACATCGTTTAATATCATCCATGGGATTGAATCCACCCTTCCCATCGAGTGAAAAATCCCCATGTTGCACACCGCCATTGAGCTATTACCTGACACTGCTCCAATGGAGCAGTGCTTTCTAAACTTAGAGTCAATGGATGAAGATTGTTGATCTTCATTACAAAACAATGAGGCAACTACAAATTGGTCTAAATCCACCTTTGACCACCATGTCAACCTTCGTTCATTGAACGAAGGAGATCTTGTCCTAGCCTACGATATCGCTCATGATACCTTCAACCATGGGAAATTCGAGTCATTATGGCATGGAACCTACATCATCTAACACTGCCTCACTAAAGGAACTTACATCCTATCCTCTCCAAAAGGATATCCTCTCAAAGAACCCATCAATGGGTTGTACTTAAATTTTTTTTACGCCTGAGCATAGTCAATCTACACTAGGCTTTTTCTTTTTGTACACATTTGTAGAGTTTTTAGCCTTCTTTTGTTGCCTCAATACCTCATGTCTAATCTAACAATTCGTGTTATTAACAGATGCATCCTCCATCAGCCTACCACATTGGTTATGCTGATGGAGCAAGCCGTTGGATACATAATCTCGCTTCAGCCGCTTGGGCCCTCTACACCCCCTCACATGAACTTCTCCACTCCAACGACATTTGTTTGGGCTTAGAAACCAACAATAAAGAAGAATACGTAGTCATCATTGGCCTCCTTACCGATGCCAATCACTGACACATTAGTCACCTTAGCGTCTTCTTAGATTCCCATCTTGTCGTCCTGCAGCTGAACAATGTGTACCATGTCCACAATTCTTTCCTCTTTCGTAAATACCTGCAAATTAGACTCTTATCTCGACATTTTTATTCAATTACATTTACACATATTCCACAACAACTTAATCAAACAACATATAATATGGCTAACCTAGTATTATATTGGCATATATCACATCAAGACACCATCACACATACATAAACCATCACAAGTTTGTCACAACATATAGATTAGACATCATAAAAAAAAATATATCATCACATGTAAACACCATAGAGATCTCAAACAGGTATATCCATATATATAAATAGATCAATATGTCATCAATGTTTACAAAAAATTACAATATGTACATCAACCATAGGCAAGTGAGCCCCCCTCACCCCTATAGGTACAAAATGGGTGTCACACTACCCTATATAAAATGGTCTCACCGGCCTATATAAATACAAAAATACAACATAGCACTCATGGTGCCTCCAGAGCACCACCACCAGGTCCTCTATTTACAAGAGGTGCCCCACCAGCTGGGGGTCCTCCAGGTCCGAGGGGTAGTCGTCCAGTCATGTCTCCCCCCACTACAACTGCTCAGTAGATCAGGGTCCGCAACTCTGTAGGGCCACCCACACACTGCTCCAGGACTCTCTTGTCCTGGATGTGGGACAACATATGCTCAGGCACACCCTATAGTAACACCTCCAACTGACGACAAAAATCCTCTAAGTCCCCACCAACCTCTCCCTGAGGAAAATGAGATGGCCCTACACCTGGATCATCAAATCTGCACCTCCGCCCGACTCTNTGAGGGGCAGTCATCCAGTCATCGTTTCCCCTGATACAACTGCTCTGTGGATTAGGGTCCACAAATCGGTAGGGCCACCCACACACTACTCCAGGACTCTCACGTCTTTGATGTGGGACCACATACCTTCGGGAACACCATGTAGTACCACCTTCAACCACCAGCCTCTCCCTAAGGCGCATGATATGGCTCTGCACTTGGATCATCAAATATGTGCCTTTGACCATCTATCACCTCATCGGCTAGCCTTTCCCCAACCTCGTCTCTCTGACATCTCTCTCCCACCCGCATCTCTACCCTCGATGGTCTCACTAGGCCCTGACGAGCTGACTCTGCAACCAACTCTGCCTCTCATCCTCGCGGCCCCACATCTGCACAAACACAAAAAATGATAGAATAAGAATCCATTGATATATAAACATATGCTATACTATCAAAATCACAAAATATAAAGTACACCAACATACCTCTTTGATCCCAATCCTCCCCAGGAGGCAACACCATATCTGGGTCATGCCGAAAATCCATCCCACCATATGGGAACCACAGTATAATATGTGGCATCTAGCACCACACATGTGCCAAGGTGGTCATGAAATAGTGGCCAATATCCCCACCTCCATGTCGTACAAAAATCGATGCCCACTGCACCAGTCCTGGCTCTCGTACCTTAGTCGTCGACAACAACACTCTAGTGTGCAACATGGGCACCCTCTCCAAAAACCACGCCACCAAGATTGATCCAAAAGAAAAGTCACCAGAGTCAGGAGTCCGACACTGGTTAATCTGCCCTATCATCTTGGCATGCAACATCAACCCCCAAGCAAAAAAATCCCCATCCAACACTCTCCACATAATAATCATCTGACCACCACTGATTCGCTGAGTTGTTAAGGATCTTTAGATCCTCACAATCATCGCAGCGATACACTGATGCATACAGACAACTGAACTTGACATAATGTTCATTCCTAAACAATACCTCCATGCCAGATCTACCAAGTGTATATCCACTAGCAACTGGGGATCTGTAGGTAGTGCCATTCCCCAAAAAGGGAGCCCCATCAAGAAATAGACATCCTCTCTCACCAAGAATGTAAACTTCTCTTCCCACACAAGGAAGCACTATAGCTCAGTGCTCCACATATAAATCAAGTACTATAGCAGGTACTCCTACACCTATATCAAAGGGTAGTCAAAGAACTTCAACAACCCATTGGCTGCCAAAAGTCTCTATATACCCGACTCCTCTCTCATCGCCTCCCTGAGTGGCTCCTAGTCCCGCTCTCTCCAATGGGCTAGCATACTAATATGATCACCTGCATCCACACCAAAAACACTTTATAAACCATCATCATCATTAAAAAATCTTAAAAAATACAAGTTTTTTCAAAACCCTAGCTTTGCCTCAAGTGCGCGGTTGTCACCCCCCATAGACACATACACATGCATGACTATTCTTCGCACAGTTTCGCATAAATGTGAAACTATCAAAGAAATAGATGCACATCAATGCACATCTGTCACCCTCACAGGTGCGCATTAATGTGCACCTGTTATTAACATAGTTGTTCACTAATGCTTAGCTATATGAGAAACAGTTGCGCACAGTGCGCATATATAATATGAACAGACATGCACCCAATGCACAATTGTTTTTCCCACTCATGCACCACTGTGAGTGGCTATTTTCAACACAACCACACATCATGTAGGTGATAGGGAATTATACCTACGCATATCAGTGCGGGTTTCCTTCTCCTGTGTATTGGTGGGCCCACACCTGCAAAAACCCCTAGTACAGCCATCTGTACGACCCTGCCCATAAAATCAACCCTATCTACTATGCAGGAGGATGAGACCACTAACCTGTCTCTAGAAAATCCTATATCGGTCAGCTCGAACTCCTATAATCTCCAAATCTCCTCGAAAAACCTCTTTTAAACTCACTATGGCCGCAAGTACAAATGAGGTGGTATTGTGGGCCCCAAAATTATATATTGTCCCTTTTGCCAAATTTCCATGCTCAGTTATAGGAGCTTAGAGTCTCTGTTTTCCAATCCGTCTTTAGCCACAGGATCAGGATCTTTCCACCTACACAGTCACATTCCTTGAGTCACCATCCATACTCGGCCTCAAGGGAACATTTTGTTTTTCTCACATCACATCCATGTATGCATGCTCATGTTCAAAATTATCAAATAACTGTCATATGTTCTTTATCTTCAGATATTGTTCATGTCTGGTATTCGGTTTTAATGTGTGCAGGTATTTGGTCATCACAACCTGGCACAACCCCTTCAGGTATATGATCAACACTGGCATGTAATCATTCCCTCTAAATCTCAATTTCATCTCCCAGTCACACCCATTGACATTTACCTATAGGATACCCACATTTAGCTCTGCAGTACTATCACCTCCACTACATTTCGGTACTTTCACTTGATAGCACTCTTCCCCACATAAGTTTTCCCATTCATAGTCCCCCTTCGCACTTTCACACTCATGCTACTTTCGCCCCCTAGGGATGGGAGTCCTGATAGTCTTACGCATTTCTGAGAATCAACCGCATACTCCTTATCCTCATTTTGCTATCTTTCCCAATGGACTCCTAGGTTATCTCATCACGGTTCATGTTTGACTGGGCCTCCGTAGTATCATTAACCCTCCATTTCCTTCATAATCAGTTTTCCCATCTGCGGATTGTCCTCCATTCATTTACCTCATAGAGAAACCCACCCATGTGGCCCCCACTTTCCACCCATTCTCCATGCAACTTTCACCCTCACAGGCCAAGCCATCTTGCACTGGGGCACCCATTTCTATATCTGTACACTCACCCAAGATTATTATTTATTCATTTGGTCATTGTAAGAAAACCTTTGTTTACAACATTTACATATCTTTTGTTGTCTCCCTTGACGACCTTCTTTTCCTAGCAAAGAAACCCATGTCGCCCTTGGTTGGGGCATTTATTATCTTCTACTCCTTTTGACATCATCCATAAACCCCAAGTATCTCGCAGTCCATGTACCCTTGATCTCTGAGTTTGTCCACCTTGTCATGCCTCTGGCACAATTTAACCCACATCTAGTTGTCCCCCTGATGCTAGATCTTGTTTCACAGTTGCTTCCATTTATCCTTCACATATATCCCCAACTAAGGACAGTCTTTCATCTCACTACATCTCGACTTCATCCATGTTCCTTATCTGTTCTTGATCTTATCCAATAGATTTCATGAAGCCCTTTTCTTCTTGGAGTCGCGTCTCCCTTTCTGTCAACATCAGCACAATTTTGAGAAGGGCAACAATATCTTGACTTTCATTACCTTTACAATGAGGAGCCTCAGATGACACAGAGAGAAACATCATTTCTCTCTGTTGTCATTGACCCCCTTAACATTCGACTTCAAAAAAACTCATGTTACGATGGATCTTACTTTGCAACTAATTTAGTTCTTTTATACTAGTTGAAGACCTCTGAATTTGTTAGGCCATCAATGCCTATGAGTCATCAACACTTCCTACATTCGTCCTTACCTCTGTTTAGAGTATGTTCACCATCATCATTGTCATCTGTCATTATCAAACTGCCCCAGAGGGTGATGCAGTTATCTACATCAACATACAACTTCAATTACTATATTACATATTTTTAGTTACATGACACGAGCATGAGGCATGCCTGCCTCATTTGTATACATACTTTATTTTTATGACCTAGAGAAATTTTTGGTCCCACAGTTTCCCCTCTACCTCCAATGGATCACTCTTGCATTTCCTCTCAACACTCTTTCTTACAATGGTACTCTCATTAGAAGAAACATTGATGTATTTTGGCTATACGTATTCTCCTAACCTCACACATCAGGGGGCATCTGTTATCACTGAAATTTCATTCGCAAATGGTTACAAGAACACAACATCTGCAAACACCTATTAATGCACCCGCATCACCAAGAAATAATTTTGCAAAAACTATACAATTGGTCAAAAAACTGACATGTGCTAAAACACTAAAGGAAGTGTGCGCATAGTGTGTGGGCCAAAGAATCCCATAGAGTGCACAATGCGCCATATGAGTGAATGTGTATGAGAAAAGCTGCGCACACCTATGAACGATGCATTTATGGTTCTTTTCAGCCCCCCACCCACTTCTGGACTAGTTCCCAACTTGATTTGACCCTCAAATTTGAGATGAATCTAAGTGGGGGGCTGGTCAATGACCTAAGTGTGCCCTAAAGGGCCCCTTGTTCACACTAAATACCGGTTGGATATTACCTCAAATGGAATGTATAAAAGTATTCCACGGGTGCACTTAGAATTCAAGAATCTCATTGTATTGTTATGATGCCTCTATTCTCTTACAAGAAACCTCTTTTCTTCTTAGAGCATACTAGCAACATCTCATTAATTTATTCACCTAACCTCTTGAGGGAATACAATTGGATTTCTTCACCATTTTCTTTCTAGTTTACCATTTGTAAGAAGAGCTTTTACATAGGGGACTCAAGAGCCCTCCCAAGGAAGGAGAGGGGATCCATAAGTCCCCCTTTTTCTATGGTGTTTTCCCACTAATATACTTCTCCATTGGTGGAATGATTATTGGTCATTTTTTTTATTATTTTTGGTTCTAATTGCCTCATGCATTTTAGTTTTATTTCTTTAGTTTTTGTTAGGTTAGTTGTTTGTTTATTTCATGTGATTGATATGTTTGATTCATACACTAACCCCTGTCCTGTCTAGAAGAACCAACTAGACTTGCAAGTTCCCCTCTTTTCTCATTCAACTAACGAAAGGGACACAACACCGGGCATAAGGTCAAGAGACAAACTATAGAAAGGTTGAATCAGGCTGGGAAAAACTTCCCTTGGACAAGAGCACGAAAGATGATTAGACTAAGGCATCATGACATTGACATAATTTCACGATGCAAGAGGCAATGCAAACTCTCCATGTGTTTGGAAGAGTAACCAAACAAAGGAGGACACAACTCCATGTAGCGAGAACAACTTCCTAAGGTCATATTAGATCTCAAATATTGACGAACAAATGCAAGGATGTGCTTTGTCCAAGGGCGGCTCATTATGCTGCCAAAAAAGAATATATATTTCTTATCCCCTCTTTTTGGGTTTTTTAATGTTTTTGTCTTTTTAAATTTTTTAAAGGGCTTGAAAAATAATAAAAGAATACTACATTACAAATAAGGAACGAGTGTTGCAAGCATACTAGTTCTAAGCGCAAGGAACACACTAATGCTCAGAGCAAGGAGACATGTGCATGAAAAGGACTCTTGGGAAAATTCCTCCATGGGTGAAGGTGTCAGGTCGCATAGAAAAAGGGCTACAAGGCTTGCGTATAAGGCATGATTCAAAGGTTCATTTGAGAGCAACATGGAGTTTACATTAGGCCAAAGATGTAGAGATGCAAACACGATTAGCAGGACACAATGAAACCCCCTTCAATGTAATTTTAACGAGCCTAAAGAAGGTAAGCTTGGTAGTTTTTTCATGTTTAAGAGAGTCTGAAAAAGCATAAAAGAATACTCCATTGGGGTACCTTTTTCAAAAATAGTCTAGTTGTTTTGAAAAAGGGGTAAACTAGCACCGAAAATACGTCTATTTCAAACCCATTTTAACGAGTGTAACAAAGACAAGATCACTTGGCAATATTTTCAATTTTAAGGAGTCTGAAAAGAGCTTAACTATGGACTCACTACCTTTTTCTAGATTTAGTCTCCTTAACCCAAAAAAGTACAAAATTTACTAAGGAGAACTCTCCTGGCGAGGAAAATCTCCCAAGGTGTACATTTTTCCTCCTTAATACACAGGCCGAAAAAAGGGGTAAACTCATGTGAATAGATGTTCTTCTATACCAATTTAACGAGTGTGAAGGAACAAGCTCACTTGGCGATATTTTCAATTTTAAGGAGTCTGAAAAGAGCTTAACTATGGACTCCATAGGGGATGTTCTTTTGGACCAATTTAGTGAGTGTAAAAGAACAAGGTCACTCGATGATCTTTTCAATTTTAGGGAGTCTAAAAAGATCTTAACTATGGACTCTGTGGGAGTTCCTTTTTTGTAACTTTAGTCCCTCGGGCCCGAAAAAAGGTTAAACTTATACCTGAGAATACTCTTCTAGCGAACCCAAGTCAAAGTATACCTTTGTTTGTAAATTGGCCATCTAGATCAAAAAAGGGGTAAAATGGACAGACGTGCCTTCAAAATTTAGTTTCACGAGAGTGAAGGACAACAAGATCGCTCAACAATATTTTCATGTTTAGAGAGTCTGAAAAGGGCTTAAAGAAGACTCCAGGGGGCTATGACTCATGTATGAAACTGGTTCAAGTGGAGTCCACTGCTAGGCTCAGACCAAGAGTCTCTTCGATATTCAACTTGGAAAGTCTCCCTATAAGGAAGAAAACACAAACCATGGTATAAGTCCTCCCACGGTATAGAAACCATAATCATGTCTTCAAGGATAATCTCATCTGAAAGCAATTCAAAATCCAAGAAATCACACAAACAAGGGTCGACAGTCCCAAAGGGTGAAGTAAACTGACCATATTCCATATGATGATGGAGGCTCTGGCCAGGACTAGTAGAGTCTATCAATGAAGAATCACAAGTACGAGGGCTTGAGGATCTACAAACAATGAGATTAGACTCAGAAGGAGACTCAATATGACTTAGACTAAGAGGGGGAAGCAAGGGCTCCCATGTCCCCATTGGATAAACAAATAGATCAATTGTTGAGACCAAGTCTCGAGAAGGGAAACATGATTGCATGGGTTCCTTCTCAGAAGCAGTTTAAAATCGAGGATAAGACGCCACATAATTAACCCGTGGTGGGGTAGAGTCTACGCGAACACTAGGAACATATAAAGGGGAAACCTAAACTAACGTTGAATTAGGATGGTGATTATCATATGTCAGTTTTTCGATAGTGACAATGCTTCTATTATGAGGGAAATGCATGACCCAAAAGAGCGTAGACACCACAATGTTCATAGCATATACATAATCATGCCCGAGAAGCATATTGAAATCTAACGAGCCTTGCACCACTATAACATCGACAAGGATAGTATTCCCACCTAGTGACATAGGAAACTGAGGAAGAATCCCCAAATATTCAATAGGACATCTGAAAAAAGCCAACAACTCATGTGAAGTAGACACAAGCTCAGGAGATCCTAAGACTTTCCAAACCGAGGAGGATAAAATACTTGAAGAGGCTCCTTCATCCACAATACATCAATAAATGTTTGTTGAATTAACTTAAACCCTTATTTAAAAGGGTGGAGAAGAAGGAAGACGATGCTCAACAAGGTCATTCCAATCAAAGGAAATCATCCTAGGGCTTGGAGGGGGTGTGCTTGAAGTGAACATAATTCCCCCTTGTTCTGAAAGTAATGAGATGTAAATGCTAAGAACATAGTTGATAGACACATCACTCCCCAAGAGAAGAGTGGGATCAGACAAAGATTGCATAGGAATAACCACTTGGGTAGACTTGACACTCTCTAAGAGAAGAGTGGGATCAGTTGAAGACTGCATCGATGTGACCACTTTCTCAACTACTGGTTGAATAGGTTGCGAGACAGCATGGTATGAAGGTGCATCACCCCCCAAAATAGGACTGGGATCAGCCGAAGACTGCATCATCATAACCACTTCATCAAACAAAGGCTAAATAAACTATCAGGAAACCTTAGAAGACTCTGAATCAAAAGAGATTGCGGACAGAGACCACAATCTTCATACCTCTGGAAGCCCAAGGCATAAATGAGTAAGGTCATCTCCCTTGCAAAGTTTACAAGGGAACTTAGGCTTACGTTGTATCCATCTAGGTTTCTCAACATAATCAATGCCCCTAGCATGAATAGTGGTGGTTGGTTTCACATCTCCAACATGACTTGCAAAGGTTGGTGATGGGTCGATAACATGACTCATAGAGGCTACAGACCAATTGCCAGTATGACTAGCAGTGACTAGACATTTTCCTTGAGCTTGACTTGTAGAGGTTGGGTGCATGCCCCTAGCATGACTTGCAGAGGCTGGGTGTTGGTATTCAACATGAATTGTAGAGGTTGACGAACTATCTCCAACATGACTCGTAGAGGTTGGTGATTTCTTCTTTCTATTCTTCGTCTTTCTATTTTGTTTAGACTTTTGATTACTAGTAACTATACTTTCACCAGAGGAGAGAGAAGGAGGAGGAGAAGACTTTGATGAAAAAGGAACATCAACATGATGCCCATGACATAAATTTCTTAATTGAGAAGCATCAAGAAAATTTGGGACATTTGGAATGGTACCCAACCAAACCAGTAATTCTACATTCAACCCAGGAATGTACAAAGTGGCCATCAAAGGGACACCAACGTTTCCAAATAAAGGAAAGGCACAAGAATCCCCTTGTGAAGGTGTTCCTTGGTTAGTATCATCAGTAACATTACCCATGAATATCTTATGCACAGGTTCTCCCATTGTGGGATATTTAAAGTTTGTAAAAGTCTCACACACTGACTCTTGGCGAACCAGTAGTATAAAAAAAACACCTATAAAGAGGCGGCTCCATGTTTCTAAGTGGAAAAACGAAAATTCCTCATGACCGATAGAGTGGGAGGTCTACCACCTTACGTCAAAGAACCAAATAAATGATTGACTAAATCACTATGGAAAACTAGGGTTCACAGAGCACACACTAAAAATTCCTAAAGGAAAATCAAGCAGACCACTATCTAGTAGGAAGAACAATTATGCCAGCCAACACTAGAGAAACTTACTAGTGCAAGTGAAACTCGAACAAGGAAGAACCCTCTAGGTATACTCTGCAAAGTGAGACCTGACATATTCCCTAAGTACCCTGGTATACCCCCATAGTCACCCATGTAAGTCCCATGTAAGTGAGACCTGACGTATGCTCGCAAATAGTCACTAGGCAGGTACAATCGACAGTCGAGTGGACTGTAATGAGCAAGATAACAAGTTCAAAACCTACCGAGGGTATCGAAATAAAGTGGTCTGAAATACAACTGAGGATATCAAATGGATTTGAGGTCCATGAAGCTCTATAGGAAAATGCGAGCGATATTATCCCACAACAGATCCTCAATATGTGTTCCCCACTATGTTTAGTTTGGCTTTGGAAGGGTTATCTCTTCTTCCTTTCCTCACACGACCTCGTGTTTATCCCCTGTGTTAGAGACGGGTCCCATATAAATTTCACATCACTGGACTTTAACACTCCCTAACTCAGACTCCAATGTTTGTTTAATGACCTTGAAGAGTTTCCTCTCCAACCTAATTCAAGGCCCTAACCCTAAACTAGTTGGTTGACCCTACAAACATAAAAGTCTATTTAATTTTAATTATCATTTATTTTAAATGGATTGTTTTAACTCAAGGAAATGGGAGTGAAACTAGTGATGTGTATGGAAGACGAAGAAGGAGAAATAAACTAAATTGAAAGAAAAATTACTTCTAGTTAACAATAAAGATTTGCAACTAACTCTTTAAACCAACTTTTCACAACTAACTTTTTCAAGATATTTAAAAGGAAGAACTAAAATGAAATTTCACTCGAATACGAGCTACTCAGTGTTCTAAGAAATCAATAAAGAACTTAAAAATTGAACTCTTTTTCCTTTCAAGTAAAATAACTTAACCCTAAATACTTTACCAAACTAAGAAATGAAAATATTTTTCTATTTTTTTTTTTAAATCCTTCAAACAAGAAGCTTGAAATAAATTCTTTTTCTTTTTCTTTGAAGCAAGTGAAAGGGAAAAAAGTGAAAAACAAGACAAGACTAAAACTGATCTCTGGCCCACTGCGAATTGTAGGGAGTCACTACAGACACCAACCAGGCCTAAAACCCTTTCAAAGTAAACACAAGAAATCTTGAAAAAGACAAGAAAACTGACATCTAACCCAAGCTTTGACTATAAAAACAGAGACACTGTACTAAGTCAAGAAACCTTGAGAAGTAAAACCTCAATCAGGGAATAGGTTGACTGCCTCTTCTTAAAAACGATTTTTTGACATAGGTACGCTATTGATGCTTATGCAACCTGCGTATGTATGCAGGTTGTCTATAAATCAGGGTGTGTATGTATGCAGGTTGTCTATAAAGTAGGGTGTGTATGTACGTGTGATGACCCACTGTAGGTTGCATACACTTAACAGACTCAACAGACTCACATAAACTCAAAATTGTATAAAACCAATCAAACAACCAAAAAAATCCCCTAAAACCCTAGAGGCTTTAAGGTAGCTAGAGAGGCAGTGGGGGGGCCTAGAGGGCCATAGTGATAATAGTGGAGGTCATTCAATGTAAGGTGGACTAGGTTCACTATATTATTAAATAATGCCCACTATGGTAGTTAGATATAATAAATTTGTAATTAGATATAATAAATGTAAGAGGACTTCTTAGAAGGTTCTACTTCTAGAAGATTCCTCCTCTAGAATGTTCTTAGGTGATGGTAGCACTATATAAAGGGATTCAAGCAATGTAATCATACATGAAGAGAATTATTTTATTTGGAGCGGTATCTCAATAGGAGGATGCCCCCTCGAAGAGGCAAGTGAACAGGAGAGGATCCCTTCCATAATAGGATCCATTGGTTTTTTTCACGGATGGCAGGGCGATTTGTTTTTATTTATGTAGAAGTTGGAGGCCGAATTTTCTCAAAAAAATTACATATCTGAGTTCCTCTCACAATTTCACCCAATTTCAAAAAAAAAATCAGCCGAAACGGAGTCCAGGAAGTGAAGTTATGAGCATTTTAACTTTAGCAGTTTTTTAGGGTTTTTTCAGAAAAAAACCACGATTTTCTGTTGTAACTTATTGTTCTATTTTTTGGGGTTTTTTCATGACGGCTACGAGACCAAAGGGTTCATAGGGTGCTCAAATAGATATTTCTTTTCAAAACCTGAAAGAAATTCTTGAATCATTCAAAGTCCAATTACTTCACACATTGGATGACAGATTGGATGCATTTGCACATGGCCTCACAGACAACCTCACAAACAGTCTCATAGACAGATTCAATGATAGTTTTCGTAGTATTCAAGATTCATTGAATAACATGCAGGAGATATTTCTTATGGAGGGCCTCAGGGATGAATATAATCAAGAAATATATGTTTGGTATGATTTTGAGGATGATTGTGATGATTGGTATATGGATAGTTGTCATTTCTGGGNGACAACCACTTCCATATTTTATTTGATGACCCCACTCCACCTTTTGTAGAGAAAATCAATGTCCCACATCAGGAGCTAGTTACCAGCATTCATTCTGCATATTCTACAGTGGTATTATTCCTTC
The DNA here is from genome assembly GCA_032191745.1 of Picea mariana. NCBI lineage: Eukaryota > Viridiplantae > Streptophyta > Pinopsida > Pinales > Pinaceae > Picea > Picea mariana. The sequence goes on along the minus strand of JASDQU010103970.1, from coordinate 74,993 downwards.
CAGATTTTGCTATGACCATTTTCCATTATGTGGATGGATATTCTTATTTGGATCCACATGATAGGTGTCAGTCTTTGGAGCATCATTTGGAGTTGGTTATTGGGTTCCAAAATCTTCCACGGGGAGTTCACATGAGAACTTGGACATGGGACCTGGGCTTACAATGGTGGTTGGACTACTTCAGTATGGTGGATTTCCTTTCTACATGGGACCTTGGTTCTTCAGTCTTCTTCAGCATTATGGTCCACAATTATCCATGGGACCCTGGTATATGGTTTTACATCAAGCATTGAGGACAACGATTTTATAAGGGGGATGAAATGTAAGGTAGCTAGAGAGGTAGTGGGGGGGGCCCAAAGGGCCCATAGTGATAATAGTGGAGGTCATTCAATGTAAGGTGGACTAGGTCCACTATATTATTAAATAAGGCCCACTATGGTAGTTAGATATA
>JASDQU010103970.1:49623-61525 GCA_032191745.1 Picea mariana | reverse complement strand
ACCCCCTTTTGAATGTGAAAAGGGGCTCTTTAGGGCACAATTAGGTCTTTGACCAGCCTCCCCATGCAGATTGATCTCGGATTTGATGTCAAATCAACTTGGGAGCCGATCCATTAGTGGTTGGGAGGCCGACCAGCTTCATAAATGCATCGTTTGGCAGGCGCGTGGGTTTTTCACCCCACAGCCGCGCCTATGCGCCCGTTGTATGAAGATGTTGCGCGCATGTGCGCGTTCTCGGTGGGTGCAATGCGCTTTTTAATTTTTTAGCCATTTTTGTATAGTTTTGGCTCTTTTGCTGTGCTGTGGGATTAATCCTTGTGCCATGAATGACTGTTTTTCTGTGCTGATGATGCGAAGTTCTTGTCGCCCTGTGCGGACGAAATTTCAGTGATAACAAACTAGAAAGAAAATGGTGAAGAAATACAAGCTTTTCCCTCAAGAGGTGAGGTGAATAGATTAATGAGATGTTGCTAGTATGCTCCAAGAAGAAAAGAGGTTTTTTGTAGGAGAATAGAGGAAACATAACAATACAATGAGATTTTTGAATTCTAAGTGCACCCATGGCATCCTTTTATAGCTTCCCTTTGAAGTAATATCCAACCGGTCTTTAGTGTGAACAAAGGGCCATTTAGGGCACCCTTAGGTCTTTGACCATCCTCCCACTCAGATTCAACTCAGATTTGAGGATCAAATCAAGTTGGGAGTTGGTCTAGAAGTGGGTGGGGGGCCAACAAGAACCATAAATGAGTCATTCATAGGTGTGCGTGTTGTTTCTTGTACACATTCATGCATATGGCACAATGTGAGCTCTATGGCCTTCTTTGGCCCATGCACTGTGCGTGTGCTTCCTTTAGTGTTTTAGCACATGCCAATTTTTTGACCAGTTGTATAGTTTTTTCCTATTGGAAAATGATTTCTTGGTGCTGCAGGTGCATTAATAGGTGTTTGGATATGTTGTATTCATGCAACCATTTGTGGATGAAATTTCAGTGATAACACCCGACCATCCCAAAAAGTCCAATCAAGTCCTTGCTTGAAATCAATGAAGTTCTCTGCCTGATCATTGAGATCCTCTTTTCTTTCCCTGACGAGTCGTAGAACACCTCTGGGTAGTGAATTCATACACTCACATTACACTCCTACCAGATTTTTGAATATCGTAAAGTTGTTTCTCCATCTCTGAAGGCCTCATCTCCAGCCATCAGGCATCGTTAGCTTCTTGAAGATGGATACTATATTTGGATATATTTGATTTTGAGATGTAGATCCATTCTATATTTCTCATGGCTACAATTTATATATTTATATTACATGGATATGTAGTGTATTTGATTGGAATCCATGATTTATTTCATCCCGAGAATGGGTATGCCCACCTCGGAGAGACAATTGTTATTTTTGCAGATGGCACCTCCTGAAATCTGGTCCCGAGCTCACTTGTTTCATACATTGGTGAATATTTTGTAATGTGTTTCGGACATCAGATGCTCTTCTGACCTCAAACATTAGGGGGCATCTGTTATAACCCTAAATTTATCCACATATGCATACCTGGAATTTGGCCCTCTTACTTGCAACGTTTGCCAAGCCATCACAGATTTGTTCTTATTAAAAACCCATTTTTTGAAGATGTACATTCCCTACACCAATACTTCCCATATACATATGATTTATGCACCACTACAACCCATGTACATATGCATCCTGCACCACTAAAACCCATGTATACTTGCAAAAGTTGCAAAAATTAAAAAGTTACAAGGAATTCGTTGAGATTACGGGCTATTGGGTAGTTTTCCAACTAATAAACTGCCTATAGCCCATCACCCAACCAAATAAACATCCTTTTGTCATATAAAAGGAGGTTTTGGGGTCTCATTCCATATCTAGACATAATAACAATGAAACTTTGTCTGTTTCACATCCCCTCCTTGCCCCATGAATTTGCAGCCATTTTGTGAGAATTACCTTAGAATTCCTCATTTTCCCCTTTTTCCTCCATCAAAACCCATTTCATTTCCCAAGAAGAAGGTTGAGAGGATAAATATTCATAGAGGTTCACTTGGATCTTGGTTAAGAGGAGCCCAGACCAGGTTCATGGAGCAGTAGCCGGCATTGGTTGTAAGTAATCATTGTATTATCAATAAAAGAAGTACGTTTCCTATCCCAAACCATGATGTGTCAAATGTTTGCATTTGATATATGATTTTATTCTAACATATAACCCTTATTTATGTATAAAATGTATTCTTTCATTTTTTTTGTTTATCTGTCTTTGAATGTGGGCTAGCCTTTGGGAGGAGGTTTTCATTCAACGAAGCTATCAAGCATGAGAGAATCAACACCGGAAGCAGAGTAAAGATACAGTTACCAAATCCTTCTCATTTTACTTTTCTTTCATAAGTCTGGGGTGGGTTTGGGGCAGTTAGAGAAGTAAGATAATTTTAAATGGTCATTGATCTGCCTACATTGTAAAACCTGGTGTAGCCATAGGGGCGTTTTCTCGCTAGCAGTAAGAATTGTAGGGGAGGCCCCCTGTAGGCCCGTTTGAGAGAGATTTTCATTGAGAGGAATGTATTCCTTTTGGTGTCTGAATAAATGTCACTTATGTGATATCTTTAAGTTCTTTGTGTAAGAGAAGAATGCTCTAGGTTTTAGCCTTGTATGGAGTATGTGCCACATTTTGTGAGAAGATTTTAGTCATTGCTAAAGGAAGGACAATAAAGTGATTTGTATTCCAAGTAGATCCAAAGACATAGCTTGAAGGTTCTTGTGAACTCCATTAACACATGGGTGTAAAATTTTATGTGTGAGTTTTGATTTCTTTCTCACTTGATTAAGTAGACATTTAATTACAGATATGCATATAATTATGATAATTTTTCTCATGTTCATATGCAGTTCTTAATGATTATTTGATCATGTTCACATGTGATTAAGATTCAGTAAAATATCTTCAATGTAGTATTTTTCTAGAGAAATATCTCATAGAAATTATCGGATCAAGTGATATCAGAGCTAGTCTGACCAATTTTGCAGATTGTGAATATCATCATGGGCAAGGAAAAGAAGCAAGCATGGCTTTGTGAGCTTGAAGAAATCAACTAGACCATTCAAGTAGAGAATGTTGAATTAAGGAGGTTGCTTCAAGAATATGAAGAATAAAAGAGAAAAATACAACTACAATTGCAATCTATGGGGGAGAAAGTTGGATAATTCTCCATGACAGAGGAAGCAAAACATCCCTCCAATACTATACCAAATTTTTTCCATGACAGGTATATCAATTATGGTTCTAATCATGAAAGTGTTGATGGCTTCACATATTGTCAAATAATAGAATATGCTCTCCAGACACTAAGGAACCAAGGTGATTTCATAGAATCCTTGTCTACAACTTCTTCCAACCACGAGGAGTAGTTGGCCAAACTTTAGGAAGATGACCAAGCGTTAAAAACAAGAATGGAGGTAAATAATTGTCCATTTTTAGTTCCTCCCCTTATTAATGATGATTCATCTTTTGGAGTTTTCAATGGAATGCCAAGGGAATTGGCTTGAAGTTGATAAGGAAGAAATGGGTATAAAGGAGGATGTCTTCGTATTTATCGCCAAGGCATCATTCAACCACTGGAGATTGAAGGAACACCCCAATATGTAGGATTGGGGTATGGTGAATGAGAATGATCAAAAGTAGAAAAAGAAAAGTATTCTTCAAGAAAAGAGTTGAGATCATCACCAAAACCATCTAAGAAAAATTATGGCACATCACTTTCTGAAAGTGATAGATATAGCACGAGATTCTATAGAAAATCAAGTCTCCTCGAAAATCTTAGGACAACAAGAATGTTGCAAAGTGATAGAAGAAAAAATATATTTATAGTGAAGGAGAGAAAAACATGAATTCAAGCAACCATTGCATCCACTTCCAAATGAGTAGTTACTGGAGAATAAATCGTTGGAATATTCACCCTGAGCTTCTTCATACACCAAGAAAGAAGCTCATACCATATCCTATGTAGTTGGATTTTGGATCCTCCTCAATTGAAGAAAAAACAACACCAAGTCAAAGAACGAGACGAGATATTTCCAACAGCGTGAACGATACCTCAAACATAATCTGAATGCAAATGTTATGGCCATCTGAAATTTTTGGTAAACAAGCAAATCTGGTGAAATCCATACAATGCTGACGTGGAAACACCATAAGCTACCACATGTCATGCAGATTTCATATTTTTGGGGTAGATTTGGATGAGTAGGAAAGTGCCACATGTCACCATATGGATGATGTGGTAATACAGACGTGACGTGGTGTTGGCATGGTTGTATGGTGATGACATCATCATAGTGGTTGGATTCTATAGAATGTTTACATGGCAGTACAACACTGACACAACAAGTGACGTGTGAGATTATTGGGAAGTACGATGATGATGCCAAAAATTCAAGGTGGCAGTACAGTGATTGTAAATGTGTTGAACCTATACAGTATATATCTATCTAGAAATTGACACACACATTTACATGGTATCGAAGCCGATGGATTGCTAGGGATAAGACACACCAAATTATTTTTGCAGGTACTGAAGATTGAAGAACGCAAAAAAGATGGATTATTCATCAACAATACTTCTCACGCCTCATAACTATTTGGATTGGAAGACAAAAATTCTGCTTCAACTCAGATGCAGAGGTTTATACCAAATAACTATGGAAATGGAAGTAGAGCCTGATTCCTCCGATGAGAAAAACAAATTTCTCAATAGACAAGATATGGCTATAGGATGTATCCTCTGGTTTATTTCTCCTGAAATTTTCCACCAAGTATATGATGACTCACAAGACTCAAATCCAAACAAATTATGGAGCACATTGGAGGTTTTATTTGGGAATAAGGAAAACTGCAAGAAAAATGTTGACAAGATAGAGAAACTAGAAAATCCATTGGAAGATCAATCATCTCATTTTGAAGAGCCTTCTACACAAGTATCTGCACAAATTTGTATTCTATTAATTGCAGATGATGTATACTCCATTTTAGATTTTTTCTCTGAATTTCATGCACCTCAGGAATCACATGTAGAAACTTTTCGATGCACCATGCATGCATATCAAGAGCAACATCCATGCACCATGCATGCATCTCAGGAGACAAAAAGGGAGCCGTGCACATCAGATTCAATTATGATATTTTTTGAGAAAAATATACAGAAAAAAATTAGATATTTGCATTCCTCTTGAAAAAATATCCAATTTCAAAAACAATATCGTCTGAAACGGAGTTCGGGAAGTGAAGTTATGATCATTTTTAAATCAACAAAATTTCAGCGTTTTTACGGAAACGGCCACACAGTTTTCAAAGTTTCATCCAAACTTTATTTGGATCTTCTTCATTACAAGAAGAGGAAGTGGATATGTGTGGACATCTCAATGGTGCATAAACTTCATCAAATCCATGTAGACATCTACATATTCAACAAAATATTCAACGAACACAAACTTGCATAGTTGTGAGGTCTTCTTGGAGTGAAGGATAGGGTTGGTTAGCAATTACTTTTGTTCCTTCTCATTTTTATTTTTTTATGGATTGTAATTTGAGGGGAGGAGTTTTCCCATGAGGTTTCCCTATTTCTTCTTTTTTTCATTGTCTCATTCTTATATCATTGTACAATGGGTACCTAACATGGCCTTGGTTTTCGGGACCCATTCATTATGTACACCCTAGTAGTGTTTAGAGGGGGGTGTTGGAGATATTACACACTAACCTAGAATTATTTTCCTAAGTTTGATAGTCCAATGTTCAGAACGATTACTTAGCTAAGAATATTCTCTCTAGAGAATATTCCCCTACAAACTAGGGTATTCCTCTTCAGTTCAGAGTCAGTTACACTCAATTAGACTAGTATAAGTCATTCATGCATGGAAACCTTAGTTCTATCCCCAATAATTGCATGTGTCTCTCTCACTTCCACACATGTGTCTCTCTCACTTCCACACATGTGTCTCAGTTAATTAATGATTGCATGAATTAGTGAAATAGGACTAGGTGGCAATTTACTCAAGTGTTTGTTAGTGAGTGTCTAGATATCTCTATATCACTACTATGATGCATTAGTTACTCATGTAACCTATATCTATTTTAAATTATTCTCTCTTTGAGTTTGGAATACGGTTAATGAGAATTCTTCCATTCTTTCTCTGTTGCTTCTTCTTTCTCAATTTCTCTCTACAAATGTGTGTGTTATTTTCTAGCTAGATATATTCTGTGTAGGTTCAACACATTTATAGTGATGACGTTGGTAGGTTGACTAAGAAGTATGACACTGACGTGGCAACACCAAAGGTTTTCATGTGTCATGCAGATTTCACATTTTTGGGGTCCACTTGGGCCAATAAAAAGATGTCATGTGGCACTGTATGGACAACACATGGTAGTAAGGCCATAACCTAGTAGGTGATGTGTCATCTAACTAGATGTTGACTCTGTCAATGATGTTTCACTAATGTAGGTTCCACTGGATGGTTGATTGGGTCCCACGTGGGCCATTCACAAGCTTCCATGTGGAAACTTGAATATGCCCAATGAGGGTTGAGTAAAAAATTGAAAATTAAAAGAAGGGCCAGTCGAACTGGATGGTGGCCAAACCAATGGACACCAGGAAATTAAATTTGGTGGGAGTTTAAATTGGTAGACATTGAAAATAGTGGTCAAACCAATGGAAACTAGGCAATTAAATTTGGTGGGAGTTTAAATTGGCGGACATAAAAAATAGCAGCCAACCAATGTTAATTTTGGGGGTGGTTTAAACATAAGTTGAAATGACATATATATATATATATATATATATATGAATGTATGTATTCCAAAACCATATACTATATGGGGGCTACAGGGTTTGACCGTCGAACCTCCCCATGACCAACGCCTTTAATTAAACCTCCTCCAACCAAGTCAACCAATAGACTTTTTGTAAAGTCTGCTCTGCCCATATTATTTAAGCCTCAATTATTTCCATCCAATGGAGGTCTAGACGGAGCCTAAGTGTGGGCATGTTTTTCAATATTGCAGGCACAATTAATGCAGACAGTAGAACCTTATGTGGCACAAATTTCAAGGTAGGGAACCTGGGAGGGTTCTAGAAGTCACAATGATGGAATTTGATGAAAGTACAGTCAATTTTGCACAATTTATCACTAGGAATCCATTGGTGCAGTCGAAATTTTGATTTGAGAGACGAAAATTGAAGGCTATGACCAAGCCCATGTCTTCTTAGCATGTTTTTCGAGGAAAATTTGCACCTTTTAGAGTAGGTTGAGTTTACAGTCAAAAGTTGCAAAATGATGAGACATACCTATCAGTGTTGTGTATGTTTAGATTTGAGCAGCTGGTTGAGCGCCTTGGCATGAAAACCAATGTAATTTTTATGCATTTATGGTTTTTGTCTCTTTTTGAAAAATGCAAGAGGATAAATGTATGTTACGGATTCTAGTGATCTTTGATGCTACAATAGGGAAACAATATATGAATTATTGTATGAAATTCATTGTTTGTGCCTTACATGCAAACTGAGACGTTGCGGTAAGAAGCCATTTTGACACTTTGAAAGAAAATAGTCATGTTTACAATAAAAAATATCAGAATTACAAGACAAGTATGATTATGATGGCATTTTCCTTATTTATTATGTTGCACATGTTTTCAATGGGGGGTTTTAAAAACCATATAGTTTCCACTAGTGCACATTTGGGGGGTATTTTCTTTAATGTTAGTGATGTAAAAGGTTGTAATTAGTCACTCTATAAAGTAATGATGAAAGTTAGAGGAATTATTTTCTATGCCTAAACCTTGTAAGCCTTGTTGGCAACATTATAATGGATCTTATAACCACTGTTGAGTGAGAGGCATTGTTTTTCCTAGGATTGTTTTGAAAACAAGGTAATTGGTATTATCACCATTGTTAAGTGAGAGGCATTGTTTTTCCTAGGCTTGTTTTGACAATATTGTAATGGGTATTATAGCCACTATTGAGTGAGGGAAATTGTTTTCCCTAGGCTTGTTTTGACAACATTATAATGGGTCTTATAGCCATTGTTGAGTGAGAGGAATTATTTTTCCTAGGCATGTTTCGATAGCATTGTACTGGGTATGTAGCCATTGTTCAGTGAGAGGCATTATTTTTTCCTAGGAATGTTTTGGAAATCATTGTAAACTTGTCCATTAGTGTCTTATAAAATCTTGGAAAGTATGGTATTGCTTTGAAAATTGAAAAATTGTGATCATGTATTATCAGCTACATATTTTCATTGATGCAAGTGTTGGCATCAACATCCTCATTCCAAAGTAAAAAGGTGAAGGAGAATAAGGGTGCATATTTTCAGACACATTTGTTATGCAAATCAGAGAATTAACTATGGATTTTCATTGTCAAAAGTTTCAGCATTAACATCCTCATTCCAAAGCACAAAGGTGAAGGAGAAGAAGGATGTGGCATTTTAGAGACATTTGTTATGCAGATCAAGGAATCAACTACATATTTTCATTGATGCAAGTGCTGACATTTCCATCGTCATTCCAAAGAAAAAAGGTGAAGGAAAAGAAGGGTGTAGCCTTTCAAAGACATCTTTTTATACAGATTGAGCAGTGGGGAAGTGAATCATGGAATGTAAGACTCTTCCTAGAAGATGGTTGTGAAAATTCAAGTTTCTCCATATACTTTTGGAGGACCAAAAGTGATCTTTTGGGGGAGGTATGATCCAAGAGGATCTCAACACAAGGATTCATTACTTTTCACACCATGGAGAAGATCATTAAAATGATGATTGATGATAGGTGACAAAGTTTAAAAGGAATGTTTAATGCTTCATATTGTAAAAATGAATAATATTTTTTAGCATAATGTGTTCATATATTTTTCATTTAATTTGTAAAAAGGAAATTAAAATTAAGTGAGAGAATCGAATTCACAAATTAGTTTCCTAGTTTCAAGGGAAAATTAGTCTTGTGTGAGAATCCACCTCACAAATTAGTTTCCTCATTTTAATATGAAGTTGGGAGTCTCATGAGTTGGTTTGGGATTCTTCCTTATTTTATCAAAAGTGGTTTCCTAGTCTCAAGGGGAAGTTAAGGTTGGTTGATATGCTTTCTCATTATTTTTCTTGAGTTGTTATTAGATCCTAAATTTGTCGATCTCGTATCCTTGAATTATGGAGAGATGGAAAATATATAAATTTCTTATGTAAGCATTGTAGGGGAGGCCCCCTTTAGACCCCTTTGAGAGATCTTTCCATTGAGAGGAATGTAGTCCTTCTGGTGTCTAATTAAGTTTCACTTATGTGAGAGACTTAAGTTCTTTCTGCAATAGAAGGTTGCTCTAGGTTTCATTCTTGTATGGAGAATGTTCCACATCATGTGAGAAGATTTTATCCCTTGATAAAGGAAGGACAATAAATAAATTCATATTCCAAGCAGATCCAGAAACATAGCTAGAAGGTTCTCGTGAGCTTCATTAACACATGGCTATCAAATTATATGTGTGAGTTTTGATTTCTTTCTCTCTCAATTAAGTAGAGGTTTAACTACACATATGCACATAATTATGATAGTTTTTATCATGTTCATATGAAATTCTTAATGAATATTTGCTCATGTTCACATGCAATTAAGTGTGAGTAAAATATCCTCATTGTACTATTTTTGAATAGAAATATCTCACACAAATTTTCGGATCAAGGAGGAACAAAGTATTGCTCCAAAAAAATGAAGAAGCAAAGACAAACCCACCAGCCACTTCCTTTCCTAAGGAGGTGATACCACCAAAGGATCAAAAACAAAATTATGTAGAAGACACTATATCTCTTGAGAAAATGAGTGAGATATCCATATAAGGAGGAGTAGAACAAACCAACACAACATATCATCCTCATAAATATCCAAGAAAAGAATATCCATTGGATCAAGTGATAAAGGAATTGAGTGGTCAAACATCAATGAAAAAGAAGGGAAATGATCCTTTCCTAGAAAACTTCCATGCTCCGAGAAGCATAGGAAATGTGTTGGCATGGGGTGATTAGCATAGACCAGATCTAGTGGATGAGGTAGCAGATATTGGTGCAATATTCTATGACTAGAAGTGACAAGTAGTGGTGGAGAGAAAAAGTAAGAAGAGGAAGCTTACTCTAGACAATGCTACAGTCATAACCACTAAAGATATTTTGTTGGACAATAAAAAGGCCAAGGTAAGTGAGTTGTTGGGGGAAGAGATAGACATATCACATGCCACCATTGAAAAAGATAATGAGGATGATATGGAAGTTGTGATGCAGGAGCATCATCAACAAGCACATGTGGAGAAACAAATCAATGCCTTACCATGCCCTTGAATCGTTTTAGAATCTTAAACACTGGTGTTTCCTGGACATATTTTTTTTAAACTGATTGAAAATTGAATAATATCAAAATGCTTAGGAGTGAATGATCACGAGTGATATGGGAGTTTCACTCCTATACTTTAATGTAACAGAACTTAAGTGGTAGTTAGTTTTTTTTCTCGAGCATAGAGGTAGTCAGAGGGAACCCTAAGAACCCTATGGGATAAGTAGGAGTATTGTATGCCCAAATGAGGTGTTTGAACATGGAGGATAGTTGATACTTGTTAGGAGAAGAGAAAGCGTTGAGACTCTATCGCAGTACAACTTTTGTAAACACTTGTACATGCATTCATATTAGTGAAAAATAATCATTTTTCCTACATATGGTTCTGTGCATTTTGTGTGTTTTATGAATGGTGCATGTGTGTTATGAGTGTATACTATAGATGCATGTGTTGGGTTTCATCTACAGAAGAAGATATAATCCTCTATCTGTGATTTTGCTGAATTTTTTCTGGGTTCTTTAGGTTGTGCAAGGAGTGCATGAAAGAGTATTGGAAACTCTGTGAGTCGACACAAGGAGTGCATATCTGAAAATTTTTGAGTCAAAGGAGAACGTGCCAGGAGAGTACATCAAAATAGTTCACAAAATCAGGAAGTGGCCCCAAGGTTGTTGAACACTTTGGAGGGGAAAATATGTGCAAGAGGAAGCACTCTGCCAAGTGTGCTTTGAGTGAATGCAAGGAGTGTGTTATTGAACCTTAAAGAGTTAAGGGTTCAAGAGGAATACCTGTGCAAGGAGTGCACTAGAACAACACTTATACAAAGTGTTGAAAGTCTAAATCCATTTGAGGGCTTAGCTAAGCACAAGGAGTGTGCCATAAGTAAAGTAGTTTCACTTTACAAGCTTAGGAGGTTGAGCGTAAAATGTGCTAGGTGGGGACCAAAAAGTATTTTGAAATATGTAGAAGGGTTGAGTCCCTTAGATATTTGAGTAAGCCAAAGATCAGGAGGAAGAGAGGAGTCGAATGCTAGAGAAGTTGGGTTTGCAGGAGAAGGTTCAAAAGACAAAACCTTTGAACACTTAAAAAATTCTTCCAAGTTAGTAGAAACCAAAAATCTCAGGAGGAGGAGAAACAACACCCGTTAGATATACTATTGGAAGTGATCCAGAACGTCAAATTGAGGTCACAGACAAAGGAATGAGTGTAGGGGGAGAACGAATCCTAACCACCAAATTTGAGCATAGAGGATCGACAATCGTCTGATCCAGAGGTAAGTTTCATGAGCTTTAAGTTTATTTGTGTGCACAAGAGCAAGGATTTGCCAACGTCCTGAAGAGGTTAGGGATCGTCCATTGTTGAGGCTGACAGGTGGTGAAATATCAAAATATCCGAGAGATAGGGCTTTGGAAAATTTTCAAAGAGAAGAGTAAAACCCTCGCAAATTCATGAAGGGAGGAGAAGATCTGGACCGTTGGATCTAGAAGGACACGTGGCAGAGATCCACGTGTTTTGGAGGATAGGTACTATGG
>JASDQU010103970.1:30716-44775 GCA_032191745.1 Picea mariana | reverse complement strand
TATGTTTTTGGAAGTGATATGGACCGTCAAGTCAAGTTCCCATACAAAGGAACATGTGCAAGGGGAGAACATGTCCCAGTGGTTGGATTTGAACATAGAGGATTGACAATCATCCGATCCAGAGATAAGGCACATGAGCTTTAAGTTTCTTTGTGTGCATAGGAGTGAGGATTCATCAAAGTCTAAAAGAGGTTAGGGACCTTCCATCATCAAGGATGATAGGTGGTGAAAGATTAGACTATCTAGGAGATAGAGTTATAGAAAATTTGCAAAGAGAAGAGTGTAACACTCATGAATTCACGAAGGGAGGAGAAGATATGGATCATTGGATACATAAGGATAGGTGGTGGAGATCCACGTGTTTCAGAGGATAGGTACTTCAAAATAAAGAATGTGTAGATTTGATAGAATACCCAAAGAGAGGAAGCCAAAGTAGATCTCGGTAATCCAAGAGAAAGTGATAGGTGTCACCAGATCCTGCATTCCAGAGCATAAGCACTTCGAAGGAATATAAGATTGAATGTGCAAGGACTGATGAATCCAAATTTATGAGGTCATCAGAGTCATCCATTAAGAAGGACATGTGGCATTGGATCAACAATTCGTTGATTCTCCATTTGGGAGAGACATAGGTATGATAAGTGAAGAATTGCAAAGTTCGAAGTCGTGAGGTCATCAGGGTTGTTTGTGAAGGGGGATACTTGGCAAAAGATCTGCTAGTCCGGAGACTTGGCACTCTAGAGGTTCTGTGGAGAAGTGGTTCAGAATTACCTAAAGAATCGAAGCCTGAAGTTATGGAGGTACGTTGATTTAAGGGCTTGGTGAGGACCATTGATCCTCGTGCCAGTTATATTTACAGTTCGAGGTTCAAATAATTTGGTGACGACTGCACCTTAAATAGTCGAAGCCTGGAATTCCAAACAAATTTAGGAGGTTTAGCCTCGGGTCACAGCCTAAGGTCATATGAGGAGAGGGGGCCTAGTGGAAAGAGATAATGCCTATTGGCATTGATATTTTAACGATGCTAAAGAGAGGGCCCGTGGGTACCATATGACCTACACCTTAGGAGGAAATAGAGTCTGTGTAAAATCAATTTGGGTTCAAGCAAGGAGCCCAAAGAGTCGATCCAACTCAGTTTTTTGCATGATCTAAGACCGAGAGGTTGCGCAAGCCTGAGGAGAGAAGGGGGATCTACATCAAGTTTATTCCATGAGGAAATAGCTTGAAAATATTAGACATGAAGTTGATTATTACAAAGACACCACCCAAGCAGTGATGCTTCTAAGGGATGAATTATTAGAAGAGTATGGTAGGTATAACTTGGGAAGGGATATTTTCATGGAAAATATTATAAGTTACTAGGAGTAAAATTTGTTATTTCTTATGGAACATAAATATAGGTTGATATGGGTTGAATGGGCACACAGTACCCTTGCCCAAATTGAATACATTAAAGAAACCCAAAAGGTCTAAGGAGGTGAAGAGAATGGAATCAAAATGCTTACTGATGATAGGATATAAAGGATACAAAGGGTGGATGAATATTGGATCTACGAGGTTGTTGAACCAAAACAAAAAATTCAATAAATATGGGAAGAATACCTCAGAAAAATATGAGAAAATAAAAAATAAGACGAGAGAAATCAATTTTCCTAAGTTCGGTTTACTAGAGGATTTGTGAGATATCAGTGACACAGTAAAACAAAACATTGATTGAGATCATAAATATGAATTAGATGTTCTCAAAATAAACACCTTGTAAAGAGGGCAAGTTAGGAAGTTTATGGAGGACCTGATTAGATCTTCAGTGGTTCTAGAACACATGATTTCCAAACTGGAAAATTTTGAACAACACATAGGAGATATGTGATAAGTGCTTAGTGCGTCGATGGATCAACATCACTTTCCCTATGTGCACAAATGTGAGGATATTTATGCCAAATGGTCGGAGAATGAAAAATCAAACTTGTTGGAGTAATCACCTAGTGACTAAAAGATGAATTTAAGAAGATACATGGATTAATCCACATTACTATCTGTTTCTTTACTTTAAATGGACTTAAGACTATTTTTAGATAGTTCATTTTTTGAAAAATAAGGAAATTGAACATGCAACAAGGGTCTATGTTTTTTTGTAATAAATTTTGCGATTGGTGCCAAGAAATATTTCTCACTATAATTAGTTCAAAATCTCGGAGAGATCTAGAGACATTTTTGGCCAAACTTGTGTTTATGATTAGATCAGTGGATTATTCTGCATTTTGTTTAGAAGCTACATGCATTTAGTAAGATTGTAATTATTTTAATCTATCTTGAGTATTTAAAATATCTTTGAGTGAAAGTCGGTAAAATCCAACATTCTTTAATTTGTTACGTATAAGTGAAGCATACAATTATTTCTTGATAATCGTTTTCTTATGTATTTTTGTTGGATCATGTTGTCATTGATGCCAATGGTTTGATTGATTGATGTCAAGTGATTTATTTATGCCAAAGGATTTACTTATTGATGTAATGTAATATTTATTGTCCTTGATGAGAATTCATAGATGAATATGGATCATTGAGTTGTCATTGATATGATGAAGATGGATCAATGAGTTGTCATTGATACATGATGAATATGAATCGATGTGGTTTCATTGGTATATGATGCATTGTTTGAAAATGTATAGATGACTCATTATTGTGTTATCATGATTGATAAGGTGCACAAATGGATGAACTCCAAAGTGGTCCCCTTATGGTGAAAGCCCTCATGGGAAGACGCTTTGTGGATTGAGTTATCCTAGAAGAATGGTTGGAGGATGCATGCTCTCATTATTGTCTTATCATGATTTATAAGGTGCACAAATGTATGAACTCCAAAGTGGTCCCCTTATGGTGAAATCCCTCATGGGAAGATGCTTTGCGGATTGAGTTATCCTAGAAGAATGGTTGGAGAACCCATGCTTGTATGTGGAATAATGAGATTAAGATCAAGGAAATTGTTGGTGAAAATATCCTAGATGGATAGTTCTTATCATGCCATTTTTGGTGGTATTTGGAATGTCACATAACTCCTCATGGCTTGAGATTTATGGCCTTACGAAGATGAGCGACCCCCACATGAAGGCTTGAAGCCCCCAAGGTCAAAGAAGTCAAAGTGACCTAAAACAAGAAATCATTATTTAAATGATAAAGTAAAGTTACAAAGTCAAGGTGGATTATTCAAATAATAAAGAGAAGTGACAAAATCAAGAAATTATAAAGTAAGGTGACAAAATCAAGAAGGAATATTTAAATGATAAAGTATTGGAGAACTTGCTATTTATGGAAAGTGGTTAACCCTAAAATAAGGAAAATAGTTTAAGTGACCTAGAAATGGGTTATGTGACTTAAAAATGGGTTACGTGACCTAGAGGATGAAATTATAAATAAGAAATCAATGGTCTCTTGTACATCATCCTTTTTGTGGATCAATGGAGAGCTTCTTGTGAGAATATCTTTTGGAGTATTGGTGGAGAGCTTCTTGTGAGAGCTTCTTGAGAATTTTTGGTGTGGAACACTTGAGCATATTGAAGATATATAGGTGAATAAGGTAACCAAAGTATATATAAGCCTAATTTCAGAGGGAAGGTGAAGAAAAGAGGTCCGGAATTCAAAGGAGGATAAAGTCTTTTCATGATGCTTTCTAAGGTATGTTATTTACAGGTTATCTCACCATTTTCATAATAAATGTTTTTATATAATGATTCAGACCATGAGATTGATATTCCATTGAGGAAACATATCCAAGTCTCTGTGGTAAAAATTTCATATTTTGGTTCATTGTATTTTTGGAGATACACTTCGTGTAAAATAGGGTTTGTGGCTAGTCCTGAAACTAGTCTAAAACAAGTGTTTCCGATAAAAAACATCATAACTTATTCATACCAGATCCAAATTTAGTGAGACAAATTGTGCAGGTTATATTATAGTATTTCATATTCTTTGTAACATTTTCAAATTGATTCAACAAACATTCTATGCGGGACATGCTCTACAAGGTCACTCTCTAGAATAAGCCAAAATTCAGAAAGGTATGCCATTTTTTCTATAAATCCTTTTCTGAGAGGTTCCAAGTAGTGAAACCTAGAGGAATTGCATAAAACATATTGAATAACATTTTATATCAGTTTCATATCTTTATTAGTTACAGGTAAAAAGTTATGATTATTTCAAGTTAGGGTTGTTGACTAATCCAAAACTAGTCATGGTTGACACAAGCAGTTGATGAGTTGGCACATACATGAGGTGTATAGTTGATGATGTTGGTACATATTGATGAGTCATTTTTGATGATTAGTTTACACATGATTGATATATACTTGGCACATGGTTGGATGCACTTGTTAATGGTACAGGTTGATTACATGTTGTTTGGCATAGGTTTGTGCATGGTTGATGCACTTGTTTATGGTACAGATTGATATCTATTGAGGATTGTTGCCTTATCTTAGTTGGTGTTGAGAATGTAAGATGAGTATTTAATATAGAGCTGGTGATCTTGTAGAGTTATACTCTATTCAGTTGTTGCTGAAAAACCCCTGGATTGAAGTCCATAATAAAAAGAAAAATTGTATATACATCTTGTGTTCCTTGTGGAGATGATTTGTTGATGATATATTGCTGATATATGTTGTTGATATGTATTCACATCTAAATGACTATTAATGACAGAAATGAGTAATGATTAAATGTCAAATGCTAACTAATGAGTTTTGTGTAAGAGGGAATTTTTGGGAAAAATATCCCCACACTCATTCACCCCCCCTCTAAGTGTTGTAGGTGTGTCCAACAATTTTTCCATGCATGTTATTTATTTTTATTTATTAAATAATATTTGATATTTTATGAATGATAGTATTAGTGATAGAATAATTAAACTTTAGGTGTTAATTACATACCATGGCCAAAGGTTACCCTGGGCTTGCATTTCTTAAAATAAACCAATCTTCTTCTATATTAGTTTCATTTTCTTGTATTAAAATGGAAAATAAATAAATAGAAAAAATAGATAAATGGTTTGAAAGAATATTGGGAAACAAACATTTAGTCATTAAATCCCATTGAAAAGGTATTTGTTCCATATATCTAGAGAATTGCACCATTTCAAATGAGGAAGGTTCTAATTGGGATTCATATTCAGGTGTGATTCCTATTGTTGAGTCAAAATGAATCCATCACTCTCAACAGAATTGGCGCTAGAAGGAGGGCCTGATGCATGGAAATTCATAAAAACATCCTACACAAAGAAGATACTCCTACTACCAATATCTCACCTCAAGATAAGAAAAAAATTGGTATTCACCTTGAGATAACCTACATAATTTCTCATGAATATGTTGAAGCATTTAGAATAATCACCAGGTCATACGCTTGAAAAATTAAAGAAATACCCTTAGCCTCATTACTTCCTCGTAGAAGGACAATGGTAAAACCTGTTGTGACCACACGAAAACATACTTTCATACACACTTGAGTATTTAGTATATTTCTCTTTGATATAAATATAACAACCTCTCGACTTAATCCCTAATAGACACGTTGTCACCCCATCATAAATTAATTATTTTGAACCAGAAGATTCAACATCTTAGATAAAAGGATCATATTTAGAGGTATCTAACTATGGATTAGACTAAATTGGGGATAATAATGAAAATAATCAGGAAGGTGATAACCAACCTTGAAATACCATCATTGTTTGGCCAAGGGTGTCTTTTACATATCATGTTGGTTACATAACTTACCTAGGCATCCATACAAACTACTTCCTAAGTTTTGACCCTAAAACCTCAGGATTGCCATAGGATCATATTAAAAACATTATATTCGAAATCAAGTTGATGAATGTACAACATGAATATGTAGTGTGTAGATTGTTTCCATATACCTTTGAGAATTCATCTTCAACATGGTACTCCAACCTTCCATCCGATTCCATAACCAGTTGAACAAAATTCCAAAAAGACTTTATAGAAAAATTTGTAGAAGAAACTACAATAGGGGCCCTGATGGTTGAATTGTTTGTCGCCACAATGGCGCCCGAAGAGAAAGTGAAATATTTAAATGAAATATTTACTATAATATTGAATACATTTTAACCAAAATCCAAACCTACCCAAGAGCTTTAGATTGAGGTATATACAAATGCTCTGGTAACCTCTATTTCTATGTTTATCAAGAGATTTTACACACTTACCTTAGATGAGAATTTTTAAGAAGGAAAAACAATTGAGTTTCAAATGAAAGGATATAAAGAGAACCATATCTCTTTATCAAATAAGGAAATTCAACAACCACATAAAAGAGAACTCTTTCTAACTAGACCACAAGGAAAATAAGATGATTATTTTTTTGAAAAGGATGGTGTAGATATGGAAATCTTGCAAAGGATTATTAAGAAATTTCCCAACAAAATTGTAGATATGAAGAGGAATGTGGGTGAAGGTACCTACAATAAAATTTCTTATAGGCCCTTTTTTAAGAGACCACCACCTTATAAGGCCATAGAACCTCCCCCAACAAATATGAACATTGACTTGAGATATGTGTCCTTTGATTCCTTTTTCACCTATTGTCAAGAAAACCACTCTGAAAAAGATGGTCCCTAGTGAGTGAATGTCATTTGATGGCCAATCATTTCTTAGATGAATTTTCCCTAACCAAAAAAGAATCTAACTCAACCTCCAACAATACTAATGATGAAGTTAATGAATGTTTGCGTGCAATGGGAAGACCTGGGATCAACATTAAATCACCAACAAAACCCTAAACTGACCCTTTTGGCATCGCCTGCAACCAGGTGAAGTCTCACCTGAGATACCTATGGGGACTGTAGGAACCAGGATTCCGAATTCATGAAGGGAGTGGAGACTGTTCTAACATTCATTCAACATGAAATATACCATGTATGTGAAATCGTAACAATGTAATAATGTATAAAAGATTCATCTTACTTAATCATTAAACATGCACGTAGAACCATCAGATAACTTATTCATATTAACCATTCATGAATTATATGTGCACCATAAACATAACATAAAATAAACACATCACAACATACCATACATAATAGCACAAATATTTAACATGGTTCACCCAAAATTGAGCTATGTCCACAACGACAAGCTTCTTGTATTATTCATTCATATTCAATCATTACAACATGTTTATACTCTGATCATACAAGATACCTAAGTTTTGACCCAGCATGCCTTATCATTCGCACATACCATGAAAACTTAGCTTAGAACTCACTCCTCACACATATCACTTTATTTCATATCCAAAACTTCAACACCTACCTACTACCCAAAACCCATACATATTTATACATTAATACTAGAGATTAGTCCATTACAAAATGGACCAAAAGGTCCAACTACTTCTAAATAATCTTCATCTTCTACGCACGATGACTCATGAAAATGAATTAATGATCATAATTTCCTCTATGTGTGCTTCTCCTTAGATAATGTGTTGCACAATTTGCTACTATGTGAGTCCCAAAACTTGTCCCAAAATGACCTACTCCATCAGGCCCCCAACACTCACCTGTGGTTCATCCCGAGCCACTTCAGGCCTTCTTCCATGTTGTAATCAAATTCTAGAATGTTTCTCTTACAATCATGAACTTTTCCCTTGATTCTTTTTCTTTCTACGTAATTCCCTCAATTGTATTTGTAGTATTATGGGTCTTCAATGTTTCTACACTTTCTTGTGCTACCTTCTTGATGATTCCCTGTGCAGCTACTAGTTCTATTATCACCTTCTATGATTCCTCCTATAGTGTTTCGATATCCTGTGCATGATCCTAATGCACCATCTTCATCTGGTTAATCTATGAGTATAATTTTCTATATTCTTCCATCGCCACCATCTTTTGTGCTAGTGATAAGGTGCTCGTCACTTCCTTAAATTTTTGCACCTTGTCCTACACAGCTTGTAGCTTCTTCCCAATATTTTGTAGCTTCGCATATTCTATCAATTGAGTCCATAATTCTATGCTTTCTTAATATATATTAGAACACTCTGCTTCTATACTTCTGATGTTCTCTACGATTGGTGTCTCTGTATTCTCCCTTTTCTCCTTCTCCTCCAGTGGAGTGCTCGGAGTCTAGCATGCTTCAAAATCAGTAATCCTTGTGTGAAATCCCTAAATGGCTTCACTAATGTTTGTGACTTGATATTCCGAATGGGTTTCTACCTCCATAGGTATTTCTATAATATTACTATAGACCCATTGAACCACTTGTTTCAATATTGTCATCCTTTATACAACCTCCTCCCTCTCCAACCTAAGTTTATTGTATTTTGCTTGTAGTGCATCATTATTGGCAACTACCTTAGTCAACTCCATCGACATTGAAACCACGTGCAATTTAATTTCCTATGTAATGCTCATGTGCAAACCATGTAATACTTCTATGGGAAACTAATATAAAACTAAGTCAATATGACTAAGTGCCTTTGCATGCTCCTGTTTGTCATAAGGAACTCTAAATCTTCTATTGGTATCTTCATCACTCAATGCTCTCTTGATTGTAATACACCTAGACCAAACCCAAATTGTACATATAAATGTAAATTTAATTATACATATAAGTTGGTGAGATGATGGTACAAGGTCTTTGGTTTGGCTCTGTGTGCATTGACTCAGTGCATGAGAATATCATACCAAATAAGTGTGCACATTTTATAATGTATCACGCACCTATGTGAGTGTGTGGGGATTTCAGACTAATGGAAGGGTGCACATCATCTTGATTTTGTGTACAATGGAGTAAGTGTGTGGTTTTGGGGCCACATTTCCTTTGTGTTTATGCATTTTGAGGCCAGAGTGCCTATGTGGTTATTAGGATAGAGAGTCAGATGTTAAATGGTTAGTGAGACAACATTGTAATATGTAATCACATGAAAATATTAATTAAAAAACCTCATTGTTGTAGACCAACCATGTAAAAGAGTATGGGGGGGTAAACTCCATTAGATAAGGAAACAAGGATAAAATTTAAGGATAAGGGGATACGCTAGGGGGTATTAAGCCCAAAGGAATATTGTATTAATATTCCTTAAAGTATAAAGTATGGATAATTATTTTATCCTAATTTCTAAGGATGGGGACAAGTGGGCCTAAGGTAGTTCTTAACATGACAAGTGTCAAGTTGGGAACATGCATACATATATTTTGGACTTAGTTCACTTTCCTATCATTATATCCTCATTATTCCATTCACTCAGTTTTTATCCATACCCTGTTGTTACTATACATGTTCCTATACCTATACCCTAGATATATTTGGAGTTGGACTGAAGAAGCAGGTTGTCATTCCCATAGGATATTGAAGAGGCGGTTTGTGAGGCCCGTGAGCATTCTCTCCATGTGAGAGAGTTTTTTGGAATTGATTCTCGAAGGTGCAAAACTACAGCTACATGAATTTGAGACTTCCTTTCCAGCCTATTTTTGAAGCCCCAGAAAGGAAGTGGGGCACTTGAGGGACTGTTGAACAGAGAAGGGGCACACTTCCTAGGGTGGGACAAGAATGTTACAAATGAGGGACTATACGATGTTAGTTTGATTTGACACTTGTGACTAAGTTTTCTCATTTTCTGAGATACCTTATCTAGGTTAGGAATGCTTTACCCAGGTGGAGTTTAGTCCCTAGTCAAGGGTGACCCACTGTTGAGAGTTATGAGTAGTGCGGTGTAAATATGGAAGGAACGTGGAAGTTATGCACGCAGTTGGTGTTCTTTTAAATCAAAGAAAATTTTCAATTATGTGTTAATTCATACACTCGATTAATATTTATGCATTTGTTTTCATGGGTTTTTCTCATGTATGTTTCATGCATATTTTTTTATTATTTTGTATGAATTTGTGCATTTGCAGAGTATTTTTATGATTTAAATTAGTGTCAGAGTTCAAAATTTTAAGTGGCATATCCCAACAGGTGGTTGGGGATGTTACAATGTGGTGTCAGAGATCATTTTTAAACATTGATCCTGGATGGGATGAGTTAACAGAATGTTGAATCGAATATCTATAGAGAATTCATTTCTAGAGTAGGTCTGCAACTTATTGATTGAATTATTGTAGTAAAATTGAAAGAAATCTCATGGGTAATGTGAAGAATCAAGATAGAAATTAAATTTAAGTAATGTCAATTTATAATGGGGAAAATTCAGCCTTGTAGATGGTTGAATTTTTGAGTTTACAAAGTGGCCATGGAACCTAGGATGAAATTGGGAGAAATTAGAAAAATCCCCAATTTCTACAACAAAAATTATGGAAAAACCAGCTAAGCACAAAAAAATAATCGTGCATGGATGTGCACACTAAAATTTGATGTTGCACAGTGCAAGGTTGGTGATGCACATAAAAATAATGGTGCATGGGTGTGCAGACTAAAATTGGTTGTTAGGCGCTATAGAGTTGGTGATGCATGGAAAAATAATGGTACGTGGGTCTGTGTACTAAAATTTGGCATTGTGTGATGCATGGATGTGAACACTACAATTTGGCATTGTGTGATACATAGATGGTGATGCATTTAATATAATGTTGTGTGGGTGTACAGACTAAAATTTTGGCTCTGCATGGTGCATAATTGGTGGTGGACGCATAATAGTGGTGTGCGGGTGAGCGGACTCAAATTTGGCATTACATGGTCCAAAGCTTGTGGCACATGCATAATATTAGTGTGCAAGGCATGTGCATTGAGTATTGGCAGAGTGAAAAAACAATTTGTTGGTGCGTGCACAATGTTGGTATGTAGTGCATGTGTGTTAAGTATTCACCTCGCACAAAAGTATAATCAGTGGAGCGCAGGGAGTATTAGTGCACTGAACCTTGGCGTTGTGTGGTGCATATCTTGCAATGCATGTAGAATATGGGTGTGTGACAAACAATTTGTGCGCACTAGATATTGGCACATGAAAAAAACGTTATGTACAATAGATATTGGTGCACAACACAAAAGTTGTGTACAATAGATATTGGTGTGGGACAAAAAAATTGTGCACACTAGATATTGGCATGACAGAAAAATGGTGCACACTAGATATAGGTGCATGGTGCATGCACTACATTTTGGCGTTGTGCATGTAGAACCCATGGATGATAAATATGGGTGTATATTTTCTAACTAGTGTGTCAAAGTCGATTTAGCAGTCTACAACAGCAAAAAACCAATGATTTTATGCGGCATTTGTTATTTTTGGAAAGTTATGTTTTTGCATTGCATTTTTTAGATGCTAAACAATGTTTTTAGCTACTAATAAAAAAGCACCCAAAGTATATAATTTATAACTCAAATGAAATAGATCGGAGATAACTTTCTAATGGTGTGTTGCATTCGTCAAACAAAGTTAGGATGAGTGATTTACAACCTGGGAAATGGAGAGTAAATTTTAAGCCCCAGTTAACTTTTGAAGGCCATAGCTTCCTGCTCCAGAATCATATTGAGGCACAAGGGAAGTATATGGAAACATATTGAACCATATAACACATTCATGGAGATAAATTAAAATTCTAGGCATGTTAAAATTGTTTAAGAGGGTATTGAAGGCACTTGTAGCATTCAAGGCCAAAAATATTAATTGGACTGAAACTTCAATAGGTTGTATCTAACAACTTGAAGCTAAGATTGGGGTAAAAATTAGCCAGCGTGTCTGGAATATGTTTATTAAGGAACCCAATTGGGTTCCTACCAAAAATCCAATGGATCAGGTGCAAAAATGCATAATTACAGTCCATATTTGCACCTAGTTGAAGTGTGAATAGAAGGAATTAATGGGAAATTTTCAAATGACCATAACATTCTGCTCAAGACTCAGAATTGAGAAAGTGAGCATTCATTGGAAAGTTCTTGGACCAAAAATTATAAATATCCACCCAGAAAATTGATCTAGGTAGTTAATTTCATGAGAAATCAGAAGAAAGAGTTCTAATGCATTATTGGAACAAAATTGTACATAATTTCATGAATTTGTTAAAATATTTAGCCTAACAAATGTTGTTGATTGCACATTTTGTAGAGTTAATAACATTTATATCAAAACATGATAAAAATAGAGTTAAAAAGCATTGAATATGCACATGGGGATTACATCCATGAATATGAGATGAGAGGGATGTATCACAATATGGGTAATGAAGGTACAAATTCAAATGGACATGGAGAAGGTAAGGAAGAAAGCATGAATTTGGTAGAGACCATAAAAAGTTTGAAAAAGTATTTCCATAGTTATAAAGATGATAATGAAAGTCTTAAGAAATCCAAGGAGTAGCAGAAGGGCTTCCACATCAAGTTAATGCAGAATTTAGACAGAATAGAGAAGAAAATGGATAAGGAGATCGAGTCAAGAAGATCAGGGAGTCACATGTCTCATGATGAGAGGAGAAGAAAATGAAGAGTTGGAAGGAATCACCATTACTCCCCAAGGCATTCAACTAGGAGAGCACATAGTAGTTCAAGTCCATCCCATATTAGGAAACATAAGAGTAGGTCTAGGGTGGATGAGCTACATGGAGAATGAACAAAATCAGGCCTCCTACATTTGATGGTGAGCACAAGAAGGATGAGGATGCAGAGACATGGCTACTAGGCATGAGGAAGTATTTTAAATTGCATAATTACTCTTCACAAGAAGAAGGAATAATTTCCATCTATCATCTCAAGGGAAAAGAATAAATGTGGTGGGACAAATTTGTGTAGGTGCAACACATTGATGAGAATAAGGTTACTTGGAGGGAATTGAAGAGGCATTTTCAAAAGAAATACTCAATTGAGCGATACTACGACAAGAAAATGAAGGTGTTATTTGAACTCAAGATTGGAAGTATGATCATAGATGAATATGAAAGGAGGTTTTTAGAGCTGTTGAAGTATGTTTCTTTCATCAAGGATGAGAAAGTTAATATTCATAGGTATTTGAGTGGGATACCATCACTTATCAGTGGAAAGATACAATATGATGATCCAAAAACATTGGAGGAAACCATAAGGCAAGATAAATGCCTTTATGATCAACATAAAGGAATAACAAATTTCCAAAAATATTGGGAATACAAGAAGAAAAGAAAGATGGAATATAGGAAGAAGGGAACTAAACCACCATTCTTCAGAAATAACTCTTAGGGAAAACCAACTTCTAAAAAAACCATAATTATCGAGACATTGGGGCAAAGACTAAGGAAACCACCTATTAAATGTTGGGTTGTGGGGGATATCATGTGTACATATATTTTCCTCACATAGGTTAAAAAATGAGGACTTTTCACAATGTACAACTAGCCGATACAGTGGAGTACATGGGTAGAAATGTACCTAGAATCTAAGTAGCCCTGGATAACAAGAAAGATGAGTTTCAGTAACATATGATTGAAGTGGAAGGTAATATAAACAACCAACACATTTCTATTTTAATTGATTCAGGATATATTCATAGTTATCTAGATCCTAAGATAGTGGAAATATTTCAATTGCCAAGAAGAAATCTTGGAAAATCTTGGTTGGTGTAGCTGACAATAGGATCTAAAAGGAAAATTAATGAGATGGTTGAGGCATGCCTAATGGACATGAATGGGTTGTGCACTAGGGAATATGTGAACATCATACCTTTAGGATCCTATGATTTCCTAATTGGTATGGATTGGTTGGACCAACATCATGCTATCCTAGTTTGTTATAATAAGGCATTTACTTGCTTGGATGAGGAAGGGCACTTAAGGAAAGTACATGGAATTCCTAAGGAAGTAACCGCCAGAGAAGTTACAACCTTGCATCTAAAGAAAATTTACAGGAAAGGATGTCAAATATTTTCAGCACATATTGAAGAGACAACTAAATATAAGATTCAAAATATTGAAGATTATGTGCTAAAAGATTTTGGAGATGTATTTAAAGAAATACCAGGATTTCCACCCAAGCGAGATATTGATTTCTCCATCAATATGATTCCTGGAGAAGCCCCAATATCCAAAACCCCTTACATGATGAGTACACCATAACTGAAGGGATTACAAATG
>JASDQU010103970.1:0-15340 GCA_032191745.1 Picea mariana | reverse complement strand
GTTGGATACACTTTTTTATGGTACAGGTTGATTACATGTTGTTTGGTATAGGTTGGTGCATGGTTGATGCACTTGTTTATGGTATAGGTTGATTACAGGTTGAGGTACAAGTTGATGCATGGTTGATGCATGGTTCAAGCTTATTGGTACTGGTTTACAATTATATATCTCACAGTAATAGTGTGATAGTGGTTCCATCATTCTACTTCTACTTCAGGGAGGTTGGACAGGGAAAGGACAGGTGGTTTTAGCCACCTTTCGATTGTAGTCGGAGAACATAGGGGGTTGTAGCCAGAGAATTGGGGAGTTGGAGCTTCCCTTGGGTTGTAGCCTGGGAAACTAGGGGGTTGGAGCCTCCTTCCAATTGAAACTGGAAAACAAAGGAAGTTGGTGCTTCAAATGAATGTAATTCTTCAAGACATATAAGAAAAATCATTCTGTGGTTTTTCTCCTACTTTGGGTTTCCACATAAAACACTGGTTTACTGTGTATGTGTATGATTGTTCATTTGTTCATTGTTTATTTACTCTGCAGTTATTGGATGATAATGCTACATTGATATAGCACTTGGATTATATGGTTAAAAAGGATTAAGTTTATCTATTACTGATTCACCCCCCCTCTCAGTAATCCAACATTCTTGGGCACTGTTTTGTCTTCTGCAGGTGTATGTTCCTACCCTGTTTCCTCCTCCTTATTTGCGAGCATCTCTTGATACATGTTTAGAATCCTATAGACATCGTTCCAATCCTTGATGGCCATTTCTATGTTCTCTTCCTTGACGCAATACCGCAGTTGTAGCCATTGGTTGTTAGGGTCCTTTCGTGCTTGGATCCACATTGTATGCCTAGTCGCTTTGAAGTTGGCTATGACCTGATACTGTGCGACCACTTCAGGTGTGATTTGACAAGTATTGGCAATGATTTCCTACAATTCATTGTAATATCCTTCGAATAGGCATGCATTCACCTTTTTTTTCTTGGTTTCTCCGCAACGATAGGTATCGCACTGAGTGGCAAGGAATGGATCTGGTGGTAAAGAATAAACAATTAAGCTCCTTCCATCTGACCAAGGAGATCAAGATGAGTATCCATGGATAGTGAAATTTTTTCCCCAGGTCCTATGCATCCTTGCAGCCATCCAGGAATAGATTCAACAAGTACCGGGCCCATTTGGGTGTGGTGCACTCCACACACTGTGTTGCAACTGCGACAACCCTAGAAGGGACTTCCTCCTTACGCCATTTCCTGATTAATTTGGATGCCATGATTTTTGTGGCCATTCTTGTCACTTCATCACTAATACGCTTGATTATTATTTTTCATGACCCTCTTTCTGTACCATACTTCTTCTTCATTTCCTTGGCCAGTGCCTTCTCCTTTGTTTCGTCATCAAGGAACTACACGAGTGTCTCCCCCCGTGTTGGCAACCCTATGATGTATGAAATGAGCCCCACGTCTATTAAGATGATCTGTTCCAACCACATATATCCTCTATGGGTGACTTCCATCATCTTCTTACTGCAGTTGTTTGCATCTTGGCCCCTCCCAAAGTGTGGGATGTCCAATAGGCCTAGAATTCCATTTTGGCCAGTCCTGCCGCCCACTGTCTTGGTTGGTTGATTGGTTAGCCAAAAGGCCCTATACCCATAGTTTCTAGGTAAAATTTCTTTGAAAACTATGGGAACTTATTTGTGTCAGTAAAATCATGGTTTGAGTACCTCAATTTATCCACGTAGCCTAACATATTTCCCGTGATACACATACCATATGGAATGCACATAAATACTATGGTTGTGGTGGCCTTCTTGTGTGATGATCATGGTACCAATTATTTTTCATTGTGTTGTGGTGGCTGACTCAAGGTTCCAAACTCCATCATTTTGTCCTCTGCATACTACTCTGCTCGACCGATGACATGCTCCACTATGCCCTCCTGTGGTTGTTTCGGCGTGGTTGTATGTGACCTTTCTAGTGCAACCATTTTTAGCTAGTTCGAGACTGTCCCATTGACTCTCGGGGCCTCTTCAAAGATTTTGGGGTGCGAAGGATTGCCTTCTTCCTCATCCAACATGTCAATTTCCATGCCCACTAGTGTTTTCTGTTGGGTTTCCTCCACTATTGGTGTGCGGCTTCCTAGTGTCATATCAAAGGACTGGATTTTTTCCACATTGATGACTTATAGAGGTTGATGTGGTTGTTGTTTTATTCCTTGTGGTTGTGATGGTGGTATGACATTGCTTAGAGGTCATATGCAAGTCTAGATCATCTCTCCTAGTTTGGGTGGTGTCATGGTGGTAAAAATGTTCTCTTCCAATCTTAATGGCCTCTATAACCTCTGAAAACTTCCCTCTATACTCTGTATACTCTATCAATCTATGCTTTTCTCAAATTGACAATAACCCTTTCAATCCTTGCATGTTTCCGTTATATATAAATCGGGTGAAACTTCTTGGAGACATTACCCAAATTGTGTTTTAAATGAACTGATACTTCCCGTGTACTTGCCATTGAATTCCATTGTCGTCACCAATTGGTCTGATTAATGTGGCGTCCCATCAATCGTTCTTGTCATTCAATTTGGATAGTCATCGTCTGTTGGCACTTTATTTTTCGTACCCTCCATTTCTGATGTTTCTTCCTTTTAGTGACCACTGGTCCTTTCTCCATCGTGCAAGCGTTTACGAGTGAGCGTGCTCATTCTCTTTTCTTTGCACTACACCTTTGTTTCTATATTTTGATGTTCGATGTGGTAACCCCTCATTTTTTTTTTTATATAAGTGTTGGGAGGTTGATTGTCCCTATACAACTTCAGTCGACTCCCATTGATCATCCCTCTGTTTTTTGTTTCTCCTAAATACCTCAACTATACAACTCCCCCATATGTGACAGTATTTACTTTGTATGGTCCTAACAAATGCATTCTGAGTTTTCTTGGGTTATGAAAATATTTATTGTCATACACCAAGACTAAGTCTCCTTCCTTGAAATTCTTCCTTTTGATGTGTCTATCATGCCATGATTTTTCCCTTGCTTTCTGTACTACTTGATGAAACCCTGCTAGAATCCTGTCTTCCTCCATGATCATCAATTGACTTATCCTTTCCTATACTGTGCCTCGTTATTTCATGTTTGTAATTGTTGCTACGCACAGACTAGGTACCAAAAATTCTAATGGCACCACTACTTCTTTTCCATACACCAATCTGAATGGTGTGTGTCTTGTCAACGTTTTGCATGTGGTCCTATACACACACAATACTGTTGGTATCTTCAAGTCCCAATCATCCCTATCAACATTGCAGATGTTTGTCAGTGCATTTTCAAGGATTTTGTTAAAGGCTTCCACAGTTCCATTTGCTTGAGGATGATATGGTGTACTCTTTTGATGATAAACTTAAAACTCAGTCATAAATTTAATAGTTTTTTTAATGAAATGAGTGCCTTGGTCACTCATCAAAATCCTTGGGAAGCCAAATATAGTGATCACTTTCTCAAATAGGAAGTGTGTTGTTGTCTCTACGCTGCAATTATTTATTGGTGCTTCTTCTGCCCATCTTGTTAAGTATTTTGTCATAGTGATAATGTACCTCGCTCCTGACCTTTTTGTTGTTGGTTTAATTGGTCCTACAAAATCTATGGCCCATTTATCGAATATCTATAAGGTTACTTGTGGTCTCAGTGACATCTCATCCCTTCTATTCAATTTACCAACCCTCTCACATACATTGCATTTTTGGAAGTATTCCTTTGAGTCTCTGTGAACAGTCGACCACCATAGTCTTGCGTGTAACACCTTTTGCATGGTAGCTTTGCCTGCATAATGTCCTCGTTCTATTCCCTCATGTGATTTTTCTAATATCCTTGGTCTCTCATGTTCTAGAAATCATCTTCTCAATATTCTATCTACACCCATTTTGTATAAGTGTCATGCGATCAATTGATAGTCTCTGGTCCGGAATACCAGGTTTTTCTTCTATGCAGTGTTGAATTCCTATGGCACAGTCCCTCTACTCAAGTACTGAACAATGTATGCAAAGTATTCATCGACTATATGGATTGAATATAGTTGTGTGTCAGGAAAGTTATCCTCTAGAATCGTAGGTTTCTCCCCATTTGTGATCCTCGACATGTGATCAGGTCCTTTGTTCAACTTTCTTAGTTTGTCTATCACTTCAAAGTGAAATTACTGGAACAACAATAACCATCTACAAATTCTAACCCCCAACACTGGCTTGTTGATGAGGTATTTGAGCGTTGAATGGTCTGTGAACATATTGAAAGTTTTTCCCAATAAATAATGCATAAACTTCTGAAGCACATAGACCATCGCTAAGCCTTCCCTTTCTGTGGTATTAAAAATTTTTCTCTGATTCTGACACTTTCTTCTAGCAAATGCTATCGTATGGTCCAATTCTACTACTCTTGGTTGTGCTAGTATAGCTCCAAGTGATATCACTAATGAATCTACATGGACATGGACTATATTATCCCAATATGGGAATACCGGTATTGGTGCGTTTACCATCTTCTCTTTCAAGGTGTCTAGTATGCATTAACAATCCTCATTCCAATGAAACTTATTGTCTTTCCTTAGCAATTTCTCCATTGGAGCAGTGATCTGTGCATATCCATTTATCAATTTCCTATAGTATCTTGTGTGTCCCAATGTCTCTCTCGATTGGGAGACTATTTTTGGTGGTGGTAGATTGACAATTACGACAATGTTAGCAGGATCTACTAGCAATCCTTGTTTGCATACTATATGGCCCAATAATATCCCAAAATGTGTTATGAATATGCACTTCTTGATATTTAACGATATTTGACACTACCTGCATATTTCTAACATCATCTGCAAGACCTATACATGGTATTTCAATAGACTATAGACTTTCTAATCGTCCATATATACCTCTAGAAACTCATGGATGAATTCCTTGAATGCCACTATAAATACTCTGGAAAATATTGTTGGGGAATTCTTCAATTCAAACAACATAACTGTATACTAGTATGGTCCCCATTCCATGGAAAAAGTGGTGTTGTATCTGTTTTCTGGTGTTATATTTATCTGATGATATCCTGAGAATCCATCGGTGATGAATTATATTCTTGTCCTCCTACATTCTCCAACACTTCATCTGTGAAGGGAGTAGGGAAAAGGTCATGTAGGCATGCATCGTTAAACTTCCTTAAGTTGAAACATATTCGTATCCCCCCTTGTTTCTTCTTCTAAGCTACCATCGGGGTTATCCATTCTAATTCCTCTACAGGTTATATGATTCCATCCTCCAACATCCTATCGATCTTGGCTTTGAATATTTGGTTATATATTGAGTTTAGTTTGTAAGGTCGTTGTCTGATCGGTCTTTCCTCAGATCTGAGCGGTATGTTTATTTCGCCTAGATCTCCTGCTATGTATTTAATTTCTATGAACATTGTTGGGAACGGGTCATTGTACTTATGCATTAACTCTTTGATTCTTTCCATTGTTTGTTCATCCTAGTAGTCTCCAATGCTGGCCATTTTGGGATTCTCAACTGTCCCAATGTTTACTTTCTTCAGCTTGATTAGTGCAAAAATTACTTCTGATTCTAGATGTGAACCATCTACTTCTCTTTCACCTTCACCTTCCTCAATCTGAATATTGTGTGGGTCATATTCATTTGGTGCTTCTCCCTGCACATGGTAGCATGACAATAGTTCTTTTATTATATGTCTATTTTGTTGTTTTTCTTTTGTCATGAGTTCAACCTCTGGTTCTTTAATGAATATCACCCCTCTGATTTCTTTAAGTTTTTTGTCTATGTTGGGGTTCTCATGCTCAAATGGGAAAGTGACTCTAAAGTTTTGTTGTAATACTTTCCAGCTCATAGTTCCTCTGCGCAGTTCTTGGTTTACATACCACTTTGTTGGGATACCGTCTAATGTGTGAACACAATGATGAGGCCATTCCTCTGATGGTGTCATCCTCCATATCATTCTGCACTTTCCACATGCTATGTTGGTTCTTCCTATCCATCATACTACTCTATCTATTTGTTTCCTTGTTCTGCACCAAACCTAATGTGCAATAACCGCTTACATTGGTACCAATCTTTCATTGTTTCTCTGTGCGCACCCTACCATCTTGCAGGTGTTGCCTTGAGTTCTATAT
The DNA here is from genome assembly GCA_032191745.1 of Picea mariana. Taxonomy (NCBI): domain Eukaryota; kingdom Viridiplantae; phylum Streptophyta; class Pinopsida; order Pinales; family Pinaceae; genus Picea; species Picea mariana. Next base: position 9,181 of record JASDQU010103970.1, on the reverse strand, counting down.
TTAGGTCTAAGAGCCTCTGATTTTATAACACTTCATCTTTGTACCATGTTAAGAATTCTTCTATGTCCTTCACCCCATGTAATTTGGGAGGTTACCTTATCTCCATACCTACCCATCTTATTGCGCAGTCTATTCTTGCACATATTCTTATGGAGACTTCGTGTAACCTTTGCTTCCATTTTTCTAATCCCATATCTAAGTCTAACACAAATGAGGTGATTCTTTTGCAACTAACAACCCCATTTGTGGTTGGATTCATGTAATATTAATCTTGCGTAGTTGTTTTGTACAACTGGTTGATTTCCTCTAGGTCCAAGCAAGTAGGTTCTACAAAAATTTTCCCTTCAGATGGGTCCAGTGGCGCAATGACTCTGTATTCTCCTGACTCAAAGTTCATCTTCCATGTATTTAAGTTGATTATGGCCTGGTTATCTGTTATCAAACTAATAGGTAGGTGCGGACACTAACAGATCTCCTTAGATCCATCTAGATCTAGAACAAAACATGATAGGACATTACTCTTTCCCTAAGTTATGACCATTGAATTAGCTAGTAAGGAGGAACAAGTGACATACCTTTGTATCGCTTCCTTAAGTATTTTTTGCTCCCGCTTCGCTCCGGTGCTCTTGTGAGGTCAATACCAAGACAAAAAAAACCAACCAAAGTGAAGATAGCAAAACGTATTCAATGTCAACTTATGCATATGATCAAGGAATTACACAATAAAGTAAGAGTGACTTTATGGGGAAAGGACATGCCGATGTATCATATTAATTGAAAGTAGAAGATACAACCTAATCACCTTGATGTCGCAAGATTCCTTTCAGTGACTTTTGGTTCCAACACACACACTTTCTTTGTACTTGCATGAAGAAGATCCAATTCCTCTTGATAGACCTACTAGAGTCTCCAAGATTCTATTCAAGCAAGGTTCTTCACACAATTCCTTCACTAATTCTTCAATTAATCTTTCTTAACCTTTTCCATGAGAATCCTTTCAATATATAGGAGAGGGTGAGATGGTTACATGGATGAGAATGATCCCACCAAATCAGAGAAGCCAGTAAAATGACAACCATATGAACGCCAACTCATTTTCTAGAAGATTCCCTTCTAGAACCCTCGAGACTTCTTCTCTTTTCCAAGTTTGAAAACAAGTTTTCACCCTGTGTATAGAGAAATTTGTGAGAAGTTCGCACCCTAGATGAAGGTGGCCTACTAAAATGGGTCATTCTCACACCCTAGGCCATATGTAGGCTATGAACTCACTTTGAAAATATGTTTTCTAGAAGGAGATAAATGCCACTTTTCTCAGGAGAAAGTTCTTGTTGGGAGCCTGAGTACACTATTGTCAATACATCACCAAGATGACCAAAATCATGTGTAACAGAATGCCCCCCAAAGTATGAGGCCAGAATCAGTGACAACCGAAATACTTTGTAAATTGTGTGTGTGTGTCAGAAACCAGGAGCACACCTAATCGGAAACCTGCAAACAACCAAGCATCTGCAGAATATCATACTAGTTTTGAGGTAGGCATTCCCATACTCAGATCATGGACAAATGACATCATAAACATAGGTCATGGCCACCAATCATACACTATGTATCCATGCTATCAAAATATCGCATAGCCACCAAGAATACACTGTGGATCCATGCAAGAAGATTCAAATTAAGACAACATAACCACGAGACATACAAAGTGGATCTATGTGTCAGTAAATTATACATATTCCATCGTAGCCTTAATCAAAGAGATGAGACCCAGGGTCTTCAATCCTATCACCGGAAAGTACGAATCTAACCATGTGATTACATGTGCTGAAGTCGAACATGGTAGAAACAACTTGATTACCGGTCATTGATGAAACCGTTAACAAGTGCGAAGGAAATCACCATTAATGTCAATGACTCCCAAGGTACACTAGTGCAATCCATCGAATGTGAATAAATGAGTTGAGGTCGAACATTCAACGGAATCTTCTAATCAGGGGCCAATGATGAAAACCCACTGTCGAAAGTGATGAAACCTGCCATTGAGGCATGCAAGTTCCAAGGTACCAAATAATTTCTAAGTCTTGTTTCTAGATAATGAGCTGGAGTCGACGAAACAAAAATCGTCACAGGAGGGCCTTGATGTATCCCCCATCAATGACACGAAATGAGTAACAGACTTTGAAAGTGAAATAGAGCATGATATAGGTTGAACTGGACACAGGGAAGGCCGACACAGAGAGAATGGACAACTGTAGATGGCTGACTCAATAGAGGTTTCAGATGAACTTCTCTTGAACATATGAATGACACGACCAATGATTTGGTAGCACTAACTCAGACACAACTCAGGATATGGCCTTATAGAAATTCGAATGAGAGACCAATGGATTTCCCAAAGCGGTTTCAGATAACGAATAGGGGGGTGTCATGTTCAAGAGCGACACTTACTGCCAATAATATGAATACAAAAACATATCCCTTTCCCAAATTTACCCCCACCATTTCTGGCGAGTACCTCTTTATTTTTACGCAAGCTTGAGGAGGATAACATATGCTTGTTGATGTAAGCTCATCCTTTAGATGAGTCCCTCAGAGTATTTTTAATGAACCCTAGGAAGGAGTGGTCGGTCCCATTATGGGTCTTTCGATGCTTGTTTAACGAGTCCAAAGATAGAAAACTCAAAGGTTTTTCATGATTATAGAGTCTGGAAAAGCACTTAAAAGAGAACTCTCTCAGTTCCTTTTTCGTAAAATAGTCTGATGAGACTGAAAAAGAGATAAATTATCGTCAAACATATGCTTTCTTCAAATACTTTAACGAGCATGAAAATAGCAAGATCGCTCGGCAATCTTTTCATGTTTAGAGAATCTGAAAAGAGCTTAAAGAGGACTCCAGGGGGTTCCCTTTTCGTATAACCAGGTTGAGCCCGAAAAAGTGATAAAAGTGTGCTCGATTGCATTCTCATATATTTTCGAGCGTGATAACGGACAAAGACCAAGCTCGAGGTTTTGTGCAAAAAACCATAAAACAACAACTTAAACATGCAATGAAATTGAGAAAATATATGTATCCGTGTGTATGGACATCGAAGTCGTCATGTCTACAAAAAGTCGCACTCATAGGGGTATTAGGCATTAGGTTTAATAAATAAAAAAATTATAAAAACCAACCAAAATGGTAAAAGTAAATATAAGTGGGTAAAAGTTCTTTTTACCATAGTCATTGTAACTTTGCCAAGATTTTAGCCCAAAACCCCTCTTTTGCCCTTGAATTTCGGTGCTCGATTGTGGAACGTAAGAACAACCATTTGGCGAACTGTCTTCAATAGTGAGGTAAGCTCCTTGTTTTCTATCTTTTCATGGTTCAATTTTTTATTTTCAATGCTAAATTTCAAGTTTTTGAGCTTGTGTTAGGGCTCAAATTTGTGCTCAGGCATTCTCACAGGCTAGCCACATGGGACCTGTGAGAATGCATGATTCTCGTAGGTGGCCCCAAAGGAACCTGCAAGAACCTTGCACTATGCCAAAGGGGCACCTACAAGAACTACAAAATGAAAAATTTCTTTAATGTTTTCTCAATGAAAAATGTACCAAGTCTTGAAGAGAGTTGTTGACCTTCTTCTTATGGTTCTTGTGCAGGTATTTGGCTATCACCATGGTTATGGAATGGCGTAAAAGAGAGCATGAAGAAGATGATGCTATTGCCAAAAATAAACCAGGCACCATTGTTGCTTTGCGAGACTGTGGTCTCCTAAAATTCTTTCGAATCCCGTGTATGAGGGCCCAAGTGAGGTTGTTGGAGTACCTCGTTCATATGTGGGATGTGGACCAATAAGTATTCCATGTGGGGGTCCACACATTGTCCTTGGATATCGAGGATGTTTATTTCCTGACAAGACTGTCATGGCATGGCTACCACGCTAGCTTGACTGGTAGCCAAGGTGGTTGGCTGCCTATGAGTGAATATTGCCATCAGTACTGTGTTCCAGAGGCAGAAAGGAGCAAAGGAAAAGTGGCCATTTGGGGGGTCCATGATTTGACCCTTCAAACTATTTTTTTCACCATTGCTCGTATGGCTAGGAGCGCTACTCCACACATGGCTCTCCAGAGCTACTTTCAGTATGCCATAAAGTGCACTGAGCCTCAGATTTTTAACTGATCAGATGCAGTCCTTCGTAGTGTGAAGAGGAAGTTGACTAAATGCAAGAGAGGTGACCTGAAGCAATTCGGGTACGGGTCATTGTTGGTGTCCTTCTTTCTTGAGAGGGTGCCCTTGTTGAGGTTGCAGGTTGAGTGGGGTTTACCGGCTTCAGAGGATTCGAGGATGCTAAGGTGGTGTAACCTCATGGCCTGACATGTAGCTGGACCAATCATCAAATAAAATGATTCCTTCTTTGACTGGTTGCAACCACAGATGATGATGGTTGATGATTATGCCTATGCCGGGTTGGAATTTCAAGGGGATCCAGACTTGGCCCTACCTGAGGGTGCTCAGTGGGGGGATTTTGGTAAGAAGTACACATTTTTTAATTTTTAAATGTTTTTGTGAATTTTACCATATGCAAATGTTTTTATGTTTGTCCAAGGTCTAATTACAAAAAAAAAAAAATTGATGACACAGACGTGGGGCCTTATCGACCTCCGGGTACTTCTCCTATTCAGCGATGAGGAGAGGTGGCTTTAGTGCCATGATGGGACGCTGAAGATTATGAGGCAGTGGAACAAAACTTAGAGGTTTTGACTGCAGACATTCCAGACATGCCTCTTGGAGAGGTCCCGCGACATTATCAACGTCATACGATGGGGGTGTTAGAGTCTGTTGGTTGACTACTTCGTAGGGTTTCCTAGGAAATCGTGTGTTACCATGAACATCATCCATGATGTCACTTTGTAGAAGCTATGAGCTTCAGATTTTGAGATTTTGTTCCTTGGATAGAACTTTTTGTAAAAAACCTTTCTGATCATTATACATACATACGACTTCTACCGACTTATCTTGTGTTGTGTGATACTTGTGATGTGATTGATTTATAAATGACCCAAATGTCTATCTAATACATAATTAGCTAATGCATCAGTTAATGTATTTAGACATCTAGGAATATGTTGGTACTCAATATAATCAAAATAACGTTCCAAGAGGCGAATTCGCAAATATACCCATAACAAAGTAGGACTTCAAATAGCATAGACATTACTTAGTTGTATTACTACAAGCTGCGAATTGAGTCGCACAATCAAGTGACGGATACCGAGAGAGATAGAATCAATCAACAATTCAATAACGACACTATACTCTGCAATATTGTTGGTCGCACGGCTGAGGCACACACCTCGTAGAGTCATAAGTTCGTTTGTAGGGGCGTAAATTGTCCACACAGCAGAAGCAAGGTTCTGAGTACTACGGCTAGCACCATCAGCGAAGCCAATGTGGGGTAGCAAAGAGTTCGACATCTAGAAATAAAACACAATGTCACATAAGGGAAGAGACTAGATAATGAAAAAGCATACTACAGTGACACACAAGAAGTATGATACAATAAAATACAAGTACTCGTGCATAGGTGATCTTATGCATAGTACTTGTTTAAGTACAACCCATTTCTGGGTTCACTCAAAGGAATACCATCGTAATCTACTAACTCGTAAGATCCTTTCTCCAAAACTCCTTTAACAAAATAAGGACCTCGCCACATGGCTTCAAATTTTCCATCTCCTAGTATATCTCGATCTTGTTCATAGAGGAGAACTAAATCTCCTTCGGAGAAGACGCGAGGCTTGACATGTTTTTTGTATTGGACCTTGACACATTTCTTCTGGGCTTCTATGACTAGGGTAGCATCGCATCGAATTTCGTCTAATCGCATGAGATACAACAGACGTTCTTCCTCTGTAGAAGTGTTTGGTAGGGGTTCAACGGCTAGTTTTATGGAGGCTATCTCACATTCTATTGGGAGGATGGATTCTAGACCATAGACTAACCAGAAAGGTGTAAACCCAGTAGCGGACTTAACGAATGTCCGGTAAGCCCACAATGATGAAAACAACATTGTGTGCCAACTTGTTTTGTGAATCCCTATCATTTGTCGAAGCATGGTTATGAGAAATGTATTAATCGCTTCGACTTGGCCGTTGGCCTGTGGGTAATAGGGTGTTGAGTTTTCATGGTGAAGACCCAACTTTTCAGTGAGTTCGGACATCATGAAGTTTCTAAAGTGGCTACCGTGATCAGTGACGATAGCCTGAGGAAAACCAAAATGAGCTATGATGTGATTGAAAATGAATAATGCTATAGTCTTTCCAGTATTGTCAAATGTCGGCATCGCCTCGACCCATTTCATAAAATAATCTACAGCTACAATAATGTATCCATGCCCCCTGGTCTAGTGGGGGTGACATGTCATGAAATTGATACCCCATTTCACAAAGGAACCAACGGAGACCACGGGGTGAAGAGGAGCAGGATGTGATCATATCTTATGATTATAGGTTTGGCAAGCGTGGCATTTTTGGATGGCGATTATGCAATCGTTAAATAAAGAAGGCCAAAAATACCCTGCTCGTAAGATCTTCTGGGAAGTAGCATACCTAGACATATGACCACCACAAGCTCCAGAATGGTAGTCATTTAAGGCTTTCTCGGCTTTGTCGAATGTGAGGCAACGTCGAAAAACTAAGTCAATCCCACGACGATAAAGAGTATCCCTGAGGATAATATATTGACAGGCTTGGTAGCGTATTCAACACTAGTCAGTACTGGACAAATTGGGCTAGAAAGTTTGGGTTTGGAGATATATAATGATATATCCATACCAAAGATCATCGGAACTAATGAGGAAAATGGATTCATCAGGTAATGAATCAACTGCTACATTTTTCGTTTCAGAGTAGGGAAAGTCGCATATCAAATCGACAAACACTAAGGACTTATTGGACTTAGCTTGTTCAAATTCCAAGTTAAACTCCTGGAGTATCACGATCCATTTGGAGTATTTTCCCCCTAGAAATTGATGTGTGAGAATGTGTTGCATAGGGTTGCAGCTAGAAATTACTGTAGTCTTGCGAGAGAGGATATAGTGCCGGAAACATTGAACTGCTTGGACGGTTTCCAAGGCCAGTTTTTCGACATGTAAATACTTGGTTTTGGTAGGCATTAGACTTCGACTCAAGTAATAGATAACATGTTCATCATGAGAATCATCCTCTTGGATGAGAACCATAGTGATGGTGTAATCTGAGGATGCGAGGTAGAGGAAATAATCACGACTGTAATCGGGGGGGAAGAGAAGCGGAGCACATGTCAGGGACAGTTTCAAAGCTTCGAATTCTTTGTTTGTGATGGTATCCCATACGAACTCAGACCCCTTTTTGAGTAGTCGCATAAATCCAAGAGTTATCTCGGCATAGTTCAGGATGAAATGGCGAAGAAAATTTGCTTTCCCTTGCAAACTTTGTAACTGGTGAAGTGTAGAAGGAGCAGGGAGATTAAGAATCTCCTCGACCTTTAAAGGATCTACCCTGATCCCTTGAAGTGAAACAATAAATCCTAGAAGTCGACCGGATTCTACGTAGAAAACACATTTGTGAGGATTCAAGCGTATATGGTAAAACCGACAGTGGAGGAAAATGGCTCGGAGGTGGATTGGATGATCGACCCAGTGCATGGAATGAGCGGGTAAGTCATCAAGATACGGTTACATGATGTGCTTGATATCATGGAAGGCATAAGACATAGCGCGCTGAAAAGTTGCGCCAGCGTTCTTTAGACTGAAAGGAAGTTTCCGATAGGATAAAGTTCCCCAAGGACAAATGAAAGTGGTTTTGTGTTGATCCTCGAGAACAATATTGATTTGATTATATCCGGAGAAACCATCCATCAGAGAGAAGATTTCACTTTCGGTGCAATCGTCGACAATCTGATCGACGAAGGGGGTAGGAAAGTTGTCTTTAGGACAAGCTTTGTTAATATCCCTATAATCAACGCATATGCGGATTGTGCCTTGTTTCTTTTCAATCGAGACAAGATTGGAAACCTAGTCAGTGAGGGCCACCGGGTAAATAAAGACAGCTTTGAGAATTTTCTTGAATTCAAGCTTGATAGAAGCTACTTTACATGGGTGAACTGGATGAAGGTGTTGCCGGATGGGTTTAGCATCTGGGTATGTCTTAATCGCATGTATCACAATGTCGGGGTTGATACCCGACATTTATTCATAGCTCCAGGTGAAGACGTCACAAAATTATTTGAAAAGTGACTTGTAGGTGATGATTTTATCAGGGGAACACGAAGCTTTGATATGCACATTTTCGACAATTCCAGGTTTGATGGATATGTCGAGGGGAATAGTGGGTGACATATTTATTAAGTTCCCTTCAGAAAACACATCGTGTGTGGACTCGGGAACAGTTGAAATGATGACAACGATCAATGGGGTTGAGATCCATTGGTAGCTCTCGATGGTGTGTTGTTCCAGGAAGAGGATGGAATGGTGATGGCCATTGTTCCATGGGGTGTCTTCCATGATAGACATAATCATCTCATCCATGGAAAAAATGATGCGGAAAGGATCTAGAGATAACTCACCAAGAGAGGGGGTATAAGGGGTTGCCGATTGAATGGCCTAAAAGGTAGATTCGATCAGACTCAAAGGCATTTTGTCGCTGTAACGAAGATCATCGTCGGGGTCAGGTACCATCCATGGGTCATGAGATGTAGGGGTTTCATGAATTGATATGGATATCATGTTGATTGAAGTGACAGATGAGTGTGGAACATTGAGTGGTGGAATGGGGAAGGTACCCATTAACGAAGAGTCTTTAAGAAGACCTACGTCGACATTCTCGTAACCCAATGGGGTTTTAGCAATGAATGGTATGTTTCCAGTATGCGTATCCGAGTTAAAGAATGCTAATTGGTCGACAGTAATTACCTTTCCTTGATGTGGGAAATGTACAACACAAAAAAGAGTCGACACAATTGCATGCATGGAATTGATCCAGCTACAGCCAAGCATAAGATTATAATCGAGAGGAGCATCAAAGACTTCCACTTTGACTTGGACAGTTTTTCCTTCTAGCATGATTGGCAATGAAGGAAGGACATCGTAAGGCTTAAAACTAGAGCCATTGAATTCTTTGAGTGTGTTATGGGATCCAGTCAAAGAGGGAGAGTTGATGGCTT
>JASDQU010103969.1:70437-83125 GCA_032191745.1 Picea mariana | reverse complement strand
AAATTTGAAAATTTGAAAATTAAATTTAAATTATTTTAACACATTAAATTGTAGTTCTAAATTTTGAAACATGTAATGCATGTGATGTGCCAACCTATGATTCAATAATTAATTTTTTTTTATACATTCTTCTTTTAAATTAATAATTGAAATGACAATTTGAAATTTTAATATATCACTAATTTGTTTTCAACATGCAATGATACCCATGAAGTCCCACCCTCTTCAAACTCTCCCAATGAGAATTCAGACAAGCCTGACCAATTAGTAGGAGATTGAATAACGATCTATGAATAACACAACTAAGAACTAAATCTAGGATTCAATGTGTTCACATTTATACAAAATTATAAATTTCATGTTGTTGATTTTATTCAAAAGATTGGAGATTGGACAACTAAAGTGCTCATCTGTGGATATTAAAAAACACATACATGATTCAACCCATCCAAATTTGAACTTTTGGAATCAAGTCTCCTATTTACTAGAGATTCATTTAACATATCTCCAAATTGCAATTAATGACAATAAAAACTAAATTATTTTTATAGATACAATGATATGTATCTAGATCTAGAATTAAAAGTAAACTATCCTAAAATGAATAAAAAGTTTACTAACTAGAACACATACCAATATGTTGTTCGATTCATCGTTCTGAATGAATTCCTTCCAACCATCACAACAAAATTTTACATACTCTTTAAGATCTTCTAATGACATGGTATCTAACTCCATATCTATTTTATAAACAAAAATGGCTCGAGAATTGGCTTTCTCTCGCTGATGGTTCAAACCAACATCAACACCATAAAAAATCGATTTCAAATTTTCCCCGATTGCATTCCTAGCCTCTTTTCCAACCTCTGATGAAGCTTAAAACTCTAAATGTGAAGAAAATTCCCCTGTTGGGAGAGATACTAAAGGTCCTGGAGGACTTTGCAATGTCGCATTTCGATATGCTACTTTTCGATCATATTTTCTCCCTTTACTAGCCCCATAATAATCAGACGATAGACTAGTATAATCAGGGTGCATGTCCATGAAAAAATATGCATAAAAATGTCGAGAAAAATAATGTGGAACCTCATCGTTCCATGAAAATTTCTCATATGCTTATAAAAATCTGTTATACAGATGTCTTTCTATGTCACGATGCTTAAAATATTGCACCTTCAACATCTTTGGCTTTGGCCCATCTTTGAAATTGAACATCAAAATTGCGTTTTATTTTGAAACTTTATTTTTTATTGCATCTCATCTATCATGGTCCATCACTTTTGATTTTCGCCACCTTATAAAATTGATAAAATTGTCAGTGGTTTGCTCCATCATTTGATATGCATCCATAAAGTTTTTCAATGAATGCAAAAAAATCTGCAAGCTTTGTTTACTCTCCTGAGGGAATTCCAAGATTCTCAAATCATTTTCCAACATTCTTTTAACACCTAAGCATTGCTCAAGGGTCATTTCTTCAGTAATTCCTTCCCACAGAATCTCATCACCAACATTCGAAGGATAGGTGGACGTAGGGGTGTAATCTTTTTTTTCTTGATAACGTCACCTCCTAAATCCATCTTTACTCTCTTCGCCAACATTAGAACCTCCGTGACACTCACTCTCTCTTTCATTGTCTTCCCTCACTCTAAAATCATTGTCTACATACACATTTGAAAGTAATTACAGTGTTTAACTTGACATAAATTTAAATACACAAAAATGCAACAAAAATAAACAAAATCAAAGAAAATTACCAAAAATATTTTCTTGTCCTTATGTATTCTCTACATTCTCAGGTGTAGGAGTATCAATGCCCAATCTATATAAGAAGGGTTCATCCATATCACTTTCTTGAGAACATTCTCGATTTGATATATTCACAGACTCATTTGATAATCTTCTCTGATGAGATTGTCGTTGGTCACTCAGAATCTCAGTCGAAGAAAGGGTTCATCTTCTTCCTTCTTGGGATATCCTAGAGAGTTTGCGAGGAATGTTTGGAGACTCTTGTATCGACATCTCACCTCAATATCTATCCTTTAGAAATTCATGAAAATTTAAGCACAAGACAAGTACAATTTAATATCTCCAACATTGACCAACAAAAATTATGAAGAAATTAAAAAAAAAAGAAGAAGACAAAATTAATAGAAATGTTCTTTATGTTAGAAACAATTATAATAAGGTGATGCATAACTCTACTACCCATTCCCATTTCAAAAATATATTGGTTTCTTACTATTAACACAAATAACCTTGGTAAATCCACCAAAAATGGAAATAATATTTAGACAAGTACATATTAAGACATAAAGTTGATGAAATACTCCAAAAGTACAAGTGACAAGAAAAAGTCACAACATGATAAGAACTTAATATGATGGAAAAACATAATATATGAAGAGTACATGGGTCAAATTTTGGTAATGGAGTAGCAGTTGTCTGTATGGGAAATCATATTTCATGCATCCAACGGGTATGGAGCACAGTCCATGAAAATCAACGATTAACTTTACGCCATGTTTGGTTGGATGGAAGAAATCTTCCATTTAATTAAATTTTAAACCGATGACATCACTACTTTATGATACAGTGCCAAATTACTTGGGTTTGTATCCAATCAAACATTTGCTAGCTAAGATGCAGCATAAATCCGTGGCCGGGGCCAGATAGAAGAAGTAGTTGAAAATTCTACTCATGTCTATTCGAAAGAGTTTCCATATTGTGGTGGAAAGAAGGGGAAGGTTTGAGAGAACATATTCTAGATTTCTTTTTCCAGTGCAGTTCCGCTTGTTTTTCTCTTTCATTAATTTGAGATTGTATTTGCTTATCTTCCTTATCAGTTGTTGTATGCGGCCTTCAAGTATGATGTATTGTTGGACCTGTTCCATCTGGGAGGCGATCTCTTTTTTTCCTTGGAAAATATTTCCAAATTCCTCTTTGTTCCATATTTCTATTTTTTGTTTGATATGCTTCACTTTCTGGTGAAATATGTACCTAGGTGATCATGAATAAAGGTTTCATTCTTCCCACTATGATTTGATGCTTTTCTGGAAATTTGGATGGTTAAAACAAAAAATTTCAAAGAGGAATGGTGGGATGAGAGGGTTACCATGAAGGTGTAAATTTAGCATGATTGGCTAGTGGTATAAGCCCCCGTAGGGAAGGATGGAGGCTGAATAATGGAAGCCAACTAGAAAAATAGATTCTGAGGCTAAAAAGTGATCAAGTCTTGCAGCCACCTAGTTTTGGCCTCTTCTACAGTGGTTATAGATGTGGATGTAATTGATAGTTGAGGGATTGGATGGTATCAAGAAAGGATTGGGAGCCATGGTCGACCCTTCTAATGCCTCCTTTATTTTCATTCAGAGAGGTAATTATGTTAAAGCATCCACCAATAATCCAATGATCATTACTGATGATGGGGTATCAGGTGTTGAATGGAGTCAAGAAAATGAAGCTTGTCAAGGATAGAGTTGGGGCCATAAAAATTAGTGAGAAAGCGAGTTTGATAGGACCATACAAGTTGGAAGGGAGTTGTGAGGAAGCGCTTGGTGGTAAAGAAGTTGGACAAAGTTATTTTAGAAGGGTTTTAGATAAGGACAAGGCCTCCTACTACTTTGTGTGCATATAAGGCCATAGCTTGGGCTCTCTACTACATGCAAGAGGAAAGGGTTTGAACAAGGACTTGGATGCATTTAGTTTCTTGTATCATTACTATAAAGGTATTTTCCTGGAGGAGTTTCTTACTGAGAAGACCGTGCCTAGTTTTACCATTAAGGCCTTTAATATTCCAAGAGATGACCTTCATGAGGAATGTAAGGGGTTGAGTAGGAACTTGTCTTTCATCAAGTTAAGATGACCTGAGTTAACCATGAACTCTCCTAGATATTTAAGAAGTTGTTTGCTGCTTTACAGAATACAAGTATTATGCGTAGTTAATACTAGTATTACCCTTTAAGGATTACTAGTATTATGCATAGTTAATATTGTTCAATGGTAATAGTTATAGAAACAAGATTCACCCTTGTCACAACTAGGAGTGATTCTCAACTTAGCTCCAAGTAATACGAATGATTCAGGGAATTACAATGGAATCAGATAAGGCATATGATAGTTAAAACTCATCATCTAACATAAGCAGAGACCTATCATATTTACATAATATAAGCACAGTCATGGTCAAACTGTATTACTATCGATCCTAGTTATATGAGCATAGTGACCGGTACTCTTCTATATCAATTCCACATGTTATAACTCTCATATATTATGGGATTCCTTATAATTTACTTGTATTGAATAGTGTGAATAGAACTATTACTATAAGCAACAGTATAACTATACTAATAGAATCATTAACAAGGGTCTTACAAAGAGTATATACTCTTATCCAATACATATGGGTTTTACTTACTCTAATTAAGAGAGAGCTAAAGCAATGGAATCAACTTCATATCTTACTCGTATGAGCTATGTGAATATTACAATATAGTTAAGAGTGTAGAGTCTGAGTCTAAGGTATAGGCCACTAATATCTGTATGATCTTTATGGAACGCTATGCTTGTTATCTCTACCACCACGTATCAGAGTATGCATATCGATTCCCCTTGTTCATATGTTACCATATTCACCAGTAAATCTCAGACAACTCCTTGGGTCTAGTATTACTAGTATCTATACCATATAAGCAATATGTTCATGTTAGCTGTAATGGGATTCATTCATGTCTATCACCTACACCTATGAAATTGACTCCTATTATGTGCTATATGTTACTTTGTTCACTAGAATATAGAAGTAATACTAGTATTATGCATACTAGTATTACCCCTTAAGGAATACTAGTATTATACATAGTTAATACTATTCAATGGTAATAGTTATGGAAACAAGATTCACTCTTGTCACAACAGAGCTCATATCTCTAATCCTTGTATTAACTAATTGTAATGTTTCTACGATTCAGGTAGTTTATCATTATTGTATTTTCACTAGTATGTACACTATAACTAGGAGTGATGCCCAGCTTAGATACGATATATGTCATGATATATTAGTAATAACACATATGATAAGATGTTTTACTTACTCTAATTATGAGAGAGAAAATGGAATCAGCCTCATATCTTACCCGTATGAGCTATGTGAATATTATGATATACTTAAGAGTGTAGAGTCTAAGTCTGTATGATATTCATGAAACACTATGGCTATTATCTCTACCACCTTGTATCAAAGTACACATATTGATTCCCCTTGTTCATATGTTACCATATTCATCGGTAAATCTGAGACAACTCCTCGAGTCTGGTATTACTAGTATCTATACCATATAAGCAGTATGTTCATGTTAGTTGTAATGGGATTACTTCATGTCTATCACCTATACCTTCCAAATTGACTCCTATTATGTGCCATATGTTACTGTATTCACTAGAAAAAAGGTCAATGGAAGTAATACTAACATAGAATTATAAGTCAGACTACAACTCGTACTTTGAATTAAAACAAGAGAGCATAGAGATATACATGTTGTGTTTCATATTGGTTGAGATCAAGTTGTTATTACGATAGTGTACATGCTTTGATTATTATCATTATTACTATTGATTTAAGTTATATTGTCTTTATTAGGGAAACTACATATATTGTGTGTACGACTTTTTCAGATAAAGCACATATAGCTATGGTTTCAATAAGGAAATAAAATGTGAATCTTAAGCATATCATAGATAAGATATTGGTTAAGTTGAACAAGAGAACATAACCCTTACTAACATGAACTCAATATAACAGGTATGATCATAACTATCAGATAAAAAAACAATTGATTAGAATGATTACCATTGATATATATATACCTTTATTGTAACCATGTATTAGTCTGTAATGGTCATAGTGTAACACATAGCCTTTACTAAGCTAAGGGATAGTGCCGAATATGGCCCTGCCCATGTAGAGGGACAAGATTGAGTTCAGACATGTCCTTGTATATGGACAGGGCCTCACATATATTATATGTGAGCTAGCTCACATATATATTATATGTGATCTAATGGACATATATATTCATGCAAGTATAACAATCACGATTTACATTTAAGAAAGTATAACAGTCACGATTTACATTTATGCAAGTATAATAGTCATAATTTATTAGTCTGATTGTCTCCATTAGATTTCCATCAAAAGATAAAAATTTTCATCAAATGCACATTCGAAGACCAAAATATGTATAACACTGATGTTTTACAAATATGCCCCTAATTATGTCGATTTGATCATACTGATACAATAGCGTGGAAGCACATAGCAAAAACATTTATCAAATAATAACTAAGTGGATCTGAATAGCATTTTAGATATCGAATAATAATTTTATTAAATAATAAGGAATGCCATTCAACAAATTGGTTTATACACATAAAGGCAGTCCATGTTATGCAAATACCATAGGTCAACAGAGGTACATGGGTTCATAAAGATTCACATGCATCCTAACTTAATAGGGAAATATGGGGAAATGTTGTTATTTGTTATATCTGAAAATATGAGATACTGATTGTTAAAGGATTGAAGCAAGTTCCACATTGAAGATACAGCTAAGATTAGAAATGCATGTGCTTATATTAAGAAAAAAAATATTAGTTCACTGGTAAATATATTGACAAAGGGAAATCCTTTAGCTTGCAGGGTTGGGTTTGTTAGAGATATATTTCTACCATCAAGTGATGAATGAAACAAAACCGTAAACATGCAAGTTTCTTGCAGGCTGACCAAATACTTGTGAGCGCAATTATATTATATGTGAGCTAATGGAGATATTATATGTAAGATAAAGAGAAACATTAATGTCGAAAGGCTAGATGTTATCCTTTTTGTCTCGTATATATTAACACTTACAAATCAAATCATATCAATTTAGGAATATGACACAATTTTGGCTAAAGATATTATTTACTATGTACATTTATTTATATTTTTGTTGTTCTCTATAGATCAGGAGATCAAGGTTGGAATTTCAAATTTGGCTAAAAGACATTATGTGCTATCTTCATTTATTTATATTTTTGTTGTTCTCTATATATCACAGTTAGGAATTTCAAATTTATTTATATTTTTGTTGTTCTCTATAGATCAGAGTTGGAATTTCAAATTGGAATAGCCAGTTAAATTTGAGATTTTCCACAACTTTGATGTATGTTTTCAAACCTTTAACAAAGAAGGTTAACGGTTTCTTAATTTCTTTTACTATTTTTGACAACAAATTAATGACAAACAATTTAACTGTCAAACTGTCAAAAAATTTATAATACACAGAAGAAAATTCTAATATATAAAAAAATTATAACACACACACACACACACACACACGCACACACACATACATATAATACACAGAAATATTAGTCTAGTATTTGTGCAAACAAAAGATTTCAAAATCACTACCTACAATTACATCAACCATTTGTAAATAAAAATTAATTTAGATGTTTTTTTAAATAAGTTAAAATCCTCTATAAATGTCATGTTATGAAAATGTCCCTTGAAAGTCACCTTATTTTCACTAATACATGTTTGAGAAGCCTAAAACATTTCTGACAACTCTATGTTCATCTCTCTTCGCTCTTGGAACACTATGTTCGTAGTCCAATCAGGCAGATTTGCATAGAGCATAATGAAAATTGAATGTGATCAGGCATATTTGCATAGAGCATAATGAACGTCAAGCAGATTTGCATAGAGCATAATGAACAAATTATATTGATCGTGATTCTATGTTAGTAGTCCAATCTAGTTAAATTATTACTTATTACTCAAAATTTTCAATGCAGATTGATCGAGATAGCGGTTATCAACATCATATTGAGTGCCAAGTGGAAGTATATGAAACCAAAATTGAAAATAGAGGATCAACAATATCATTTACACAAAGAAATATGAGCACTAATTTCATTCCAAAAAGCCAAAATATATTATAGATCTATAGAAGCATTGAGCTTATTAGATTTTGTCCAGGATCAATTTTACTATGAGAAATGATCTTGAACTCTCAATTGAAAAGATATTTTGATTCCCTAGTTGCACGCGTTTGTTTGAGTACTGTGTAATTTTTTTGAAGGACAAAATTAAAAAAAAAGAATGAAGTTTGGGGTTCACTTTTCTGAAAGTCCTTCTACTGCTTCAGTCTTATCGGCCATAGACTTATGGGTTTGCTGGAAAAAAAATAGGTTCTTAGAGTAAAAATCGTCATTACAAAGCGACAACTCGAACAAATGATTTCTAAAAGATTCTCTAACAGAAAGACTTATATTGAGGATATGATCATTGTGTTTTAGTCTAAATCTCAATTGATAGAGTCTTCTCATGAAGATCCTTCTGTAAAACTCGTATATTCTGGTTGGAGGCATTCTTTAGAGTGCATTTTCGAAGGCTAGGATGTAGTACTAGTGTTTTAATGGTGGGGGATTTCATAGTTTTACCTTTCGATACCATTCCTTACATAAAATTACCTTCATATATGGGAGAATTTTGTTTACATATATATACAATTTAGAGTTCATAACGGCTGAGAGATACTGATTGTAGAATTTTACGATTAGTTAATCCATTTCCTTTTTACTCTAACCAAGGTTGCAAGTTTAGAGGAATATTAGAAATTAGCAGTCCTGGCTAGTAGAGAGCGTTACATGCTAGCCAGACCATTTCAATAAATAAAGAAAATAATTCACTATCACATACAAGATGTTAAATGTATGTTGTTTTATTAGCATATCTTTTGAATAAGATCGTTAATGATTGGATGCATTTTGTGGTCATTAATATTTCATTTTAGAGATTGATTTCTAGTGTGGAATGATGAAATCATGGGACACTACAACAATATTTGAGTGTCAAAACCTGCAAATCTCTATTCTCATCCATCAAATACGATACAATACAAACAAGGATTATTGTATATATCCAGTTGGGCCATAAAAAAAACAGATCTAGTATATATATCCGAAAACAAATTAAGGGACTGCTGAAAAAAAAAATAGGCATCTAATTACAGGACGTAATACAAGGAAAGGAAAAAGAATGAAAAAGAGGTAACTCAAAATTTACTTGCAGCTTTGCAGCTCCAAGACCTACCCGCAGCTCCAAGATATTCCCACCCGCAACTCCGACATCCACTTGACCGCCAATCCGCCCGCCCGCAGTTGGCCAACATAATCAACTAACACTCACACTAACACTAACACTAACACTAACACTCACACTCACATTATCAACTATTGCCAAGAACTCAGAAAAACTGTAACAGTCGTGATGTGTGAGTAATATAAAAACCTCTTTTTGACCGAAAGAACTTTTTGGCCGAAAGGTCCTTTCGGCCGAATAGTTATTTCAGCCGAAAATATATTTTGCCCGAAACATTCTTTCGGCCAAAACATTCTTTCAGCCGAAAGAAATTTTCGGTCGAAATATCTTTCGGCTGAAAAGTTGTTACCTGATGAAAAAATTCATTTGGCTAAAATTGTACACGAAAATCGAGGGCATCATCATGGTACCATTTGATTTGACATTCAAAGGTTCGGTCAAAACATATTTCGGCCAAAAAAATAGAACCTTCAGCTAAAAAAAATATTAGTTCGGTCGAAAAATGTCTTTCGAAATTTTGGAGATCCGATTCTCATGAATGTGTTACCCACCTTCAGAGTTTACCCATTATTAAGGAATCAGTCATTAAATGGGAATATGGAGAATAAAGATACAAATATGAGTGATTTAAGGAGCACATTTAGGAAAGGTGAGGGAAATTGACTTTTAATTAAAATAAAATATGAAATTTATTGTGAAACTTGGGGTAAAGAGTGACAAGTGTAAGGGAGAAATAATTCTAATTTATTTAATTAAAAAACAAATTGAATGTGCAAGTGGGGATGTGTCATTAAGGAAACTCCTATAAAGAAAATGGTCTAGAGGGAAAAGGGATCACACTGGTTTTAGTTGTGAGAGTTGGGATACCCAGCTTGAAAGAGAGTGGTGGTACCTTGGGAGCTAGAGGATTCTGGTTGTGTGCATGGTACCTTTGCGGCTCGGGGGAAGAAGAGTACCCCTAGCGATGGTTGGGAGGTATCAGTGAAGTCTCAAGAATTAGGAAGAATAATATCGGAAGGAACGCCATTGCAGAAGAACATCTTTGGCTTCGACCTCTGATATTACATTATTCTTTATCTGAGTTGAATGTAATAGTTTGGATTTCATAAACATGGAGTTTTATTGCAAAAGTTGTATTAAATTATGATACCAAATTCTGCTAGTTCAATGGATGTTTATGGGACGTGGAAAGGATGTTTTTAACATTGTTACCAAATAAATTCTAGCCAATGTATGGAAAATTTTAATCGATGTTCTCCCTTTTAATCGATAGGTTTTTATTGATTACCTCGTTGTGTCGAACGAGAATACTTATTGTCCTACCACTGCTTTCTTGCTCCTAAATTTTTTTCTTGTAGATTAGGACAACCACCAACACACTCATAGTTTTACCTAGAACTTACCTTGTGATCTTACCTAGAGTATTCTCTGTGATTCTCATTAAAAATTGCTCAACGTTGTGCCTGGACTTTACTCATCGTTTCCATGATCTTACCTGGAGTATTCTCTACGATTTTCATTAAAAATTGCTCAGCGTTTTTCCTGGAATTTAGTCAGCATTTCCATGATATTAACTTGCAATCTTACTTGGAGTATTCTCTGTGATTTACATTAAAAATTGCTTAGCGTTTTGCATGGAAGATTACTCAACGATTTTAATTAAATACACTCTGCGGGTTAAATAAAACATAAAACATACTGTGCGTTTTTCATAAATATTCCTTTACGAAATTGCGTGGAATATTACTCAGCGATTTTCATTAAATAAACTGTGCGTGTTACATAAAACATAAAACATACTCTGCGTTTTTCATAAAACATACTGTGCGATTTTCATTAAAACATACTCTACGTTTTTCTTAAACCATACTCTGTGTTTTTCATAAAACATACTTTGCGTTCTTCATAAAACTTCCTCTATGAATTTGCATGGAAGATTACTCAACAATTTTCATTAAATATACTCTTTGTGTTACATGAATCTTACTCTGAGATTGTACATGAAACTTACTCACTGCTCCTTCGTTGCTTATTGAATGGAAATTCTCTGATGCCTTGAAGATTCTCGAACTCCTTACGGATCGTTTGGTCAATTTTAAAATATGTTTCCTTGCATCTGCATAACTAGGATGAGGTTCTCACCTTTCCCTGTAGATTGTTGCGAAGTCTGGAACTCGGTACGGAAGGGTCTTCGCATGGGAACACGCCCTCGTTAACCTCCAACGTTGATAGTAACCACGTCTTGAACCCAACCGTTTTCTTTCGCTTTCACTTCCATGGCGATCGCAGTTTTACGTTACCCTTAAAAGTAAATTTATATTTATATACATCTGGATTTACATAACGGTAACATTTTTTTTAGTCTCGGACACCCTTCACCAATTAACTGGCAGCGTAATCATTGAATTTACATTTATTTCATGATTCTGAGTTGACCTTTAGCATCGTATTTCATCGAGGAATCCTTCTTAAATTCCTTAATTGGAAAATAATTCACCCTTAAGTCTGTCCTAGTTTTATTGCGATTTTTAGCAAGACCTGATCTTCCCTTTTATCTTTAATGAACCCCTAAGATAGCGGGGACATCATCATTTATTAATTGGGCCTTCCTTGGGTTCCTTAATGGTTTTACAAGTCTTCTTGAAGCTCTTACCCTTTCTTGAATTATCTTCTGATGGATACACAAGATCGCCCTTGGTTATCTCACCTATTCTTTTGCGATTGATTTTGATTTTTATAATTTCTTACTTTAGAGAAGTAACACTTAGCATATACATATTTACAATTTCTTTTACTTGGAATAGAAAACTTATAACTTTTGTATAAGATGTGTGGAGCAGCGAATAAAAGGAACAAAATATTGAATCACTACTACCACGATGTAAGCTTCCTATAGTCTTGTATAACGATATGAAAAAGGGTGAGGTTCTTCTAATTTTTTTTTCATTTTTTTTTTGACCGTCTTGATGCATGGATATGAAAGTAAGATAGCTTGGAGTTCTCCTATAATTATAAAAGAAGTTGGATCTTTCTTAAAAAAGAAATTATTGTGGAATTATAACATAGAATTGAGTTACTTAAAGGTTTTACTTATCATGGAATTCATATCACTTGATAAGTGATATCCGGTGTCGAATAGAATAGACTTGACAAGTTATGAATGATAAAGTAATTATCTTACTCTTGTGCCATGAAAATAAAATTGATGATTACTCTTGTGTCATGAAATTAATGTAGATGTATGAGTGGTTATGTAATTAGCTTTCTCTTGCACCATGAAAATAAAATTGATGATTATTCCTGCGCCATGAAATTAATGTAGATGTATGATTGGTTATGTAATTATCCTACTCTTGTGCCATGAAAATAAAGTTGATGATTCTATTGCGCCATGAGATTAATGTTGTTGTATGATTGGTTATGTAATTAGCTTACTCTTGCGCCATGAACATAATGTTGATGTATGATCGATTATGTAATTAGATTACTCTTGTGCCATGAAGATAAAGATGATGTATGGTTGATAAAGTAATTATATTA
>JASDQU010103969.1:0-31621 GCA_032191745.1 Picea mariana | reverse complement strand
GATCGATTCATTCTTGATACTTAGCCAATTTTTGAGATCTCACCGCACTCCATGAGACATCATGATACTTCTAGACCATGCTCATCAACCCGCCATACTTCATTAACTTTGTGATGTCTTGATACTTGGTCAATTTTTGATATCTCATCGCAGTTCCACGGGTTCATGCTCATTTCATTATTTATTCACATACTGTTAATTCCCCACCACTCTATGGAAATCCATCTTTGTATTGATACTTAGTCAATTTTTTAAAATTTCACCATGGGCCAAATTCCTTTGATATTAGTTGTTTATCTTTGATGATAAACAATCAAGATTTATTGTAATGTCCCCCAAAAATAAATTATTATTGAAGTCTGAAAATACTTAGGAATTTATTTCCGTTTTTGGTAAATTCAAGATTCGAAAATTATTTCCATTTATGGAAATTCTAAATTTGGAATTTAGCTAATTGTAATTTATTATTATGACTTTTGGGAAAAGATTTGATTTTCCCAACCAACTATTTGACTATGAAACTTGTAAGAAACAAATATTTTTATATTTATTGCTGAAAGAAAAATGGAACAACTAGGTTGAAAAAAACTAACCATGACTCCATGAGTGGGGAACATGTTTGAACTACCTCGGGGTTGAATTATATAAGTGGAAAATCAGGAATTTGGCCATTGGTAGCCCCTGAAAATCATGGATTTGTAAATATGAGAAAATTCTCAAGGGGAAAAGACAATGGCAGAAGATGCTTTTGCATATATAGCATATGGGACAAGGTAGGGCATTGCCTAGTATGCTGTGAAAAATAATATCACTTGTTGTTATGAGCACCTTTTTTCTGATTGTGAGGCTAGGAGAATTGTTTTCCAAAACTAAAGAAGGACTATAACTAAGGAGGAGTTTTGGAGTTCGCCTTCATGGATTCATGATCAGGTTGGGGGGTGAACAAAGCAAGTAGATTGGCTATTTTTTTCTATGGTTCAGAGGAACTTGACTGTTATGTTTGTTGTCTCAACACTTTACTCAGATATGTCTATATACTCTTACCTGGTTGAATTTATATTGATTAAATAGTTGATAGCATATATTTTACTTATTTCTGGATGAATTTCCTACTGTTTTATGGATGATAAAATACATCTACTTGTGTTGGTAGAATGGAATGAATTGTGGAAAATATTTTACAGTTGACTTGATTTAGTAAATTCGAATTAGAGAGTTACTGTGTATGATAGTTGTTAAGTGAAAGTTTCGTATTCACATGATGTACTCTTCAAACTTCAATTATGAATGTAGATTCAAGTATGAATAAACTAAAGACTTATTATAGAATTTTAGTAAGTACAAATCTACATGAATTTCTATGTATATCTTTATAAGTTGCAGTAAATCTACACAAAATAGTAGTATTACTATGATAATCATAAACTATACTATAGTTGTAGAGTTATATATATAGGTATATATGGGCATTCTCTCCAAAAATATCTAATTATACAACTACCCAACAAAGTATTGAGTGATTTCCAGAATAGAAATCTATATGAATACATGTTTCTACCTATACAGGGTTTCAGAATTATATAAATATCTAATACACAGAACACCATTTATTGACTGTCGTATAACTTGAAATTTGAGTTTCTCCCTTTGAATTTGAATAAGTTAAGGGAGAATATAGACACAGTCCTTATCATTACAATAACATGGGAGAAAATCTTAGTGAATTAAAATACATAAAACACATCTCATATTCCAGATCAGACCAATACTTAAATGTGTATTTAAACTCTACACAACACTGTGATTCATAACTATTAAATAGTGAAATATTGTTTCAAGATGGGGTTTCCCCTTCTGTACCTTCTTTAATGGTTACAAATACAAATAGAGCATTTTTCTATAGGAGCCTGGTATAATTCTTCCATGATAAAAATATTCTAGGGAAGAACTGTATCTTTACAACAAAACCTGGGGTTATTTCTTAAAACATTGCGAGTTGGAACCCGAGTACCTTTCACACAAAGGCATTGTCCTAGATCCCGGGACTTCTAATTTGAATAGTCCTGTGAGGAAACCAAGAAAACTTATCATTAATAAGATAATAGAGTTCAATAGGAGTTAAAAACTCGAATATATAATAAGTACCAGAATGAATTTAAGAAATGAAAATTATTGTAGATCTAAATTATGAACTTTACTTATATGGCGAGTTGAGGAAACAGATGCATTCCTTCCATTCATGTCACTGATTAAGACCACCACATGCCCGAAGGGGTGGAGTGGAAAAAACATTTCCTTATGGGTACCCTTGCAGCAACAGGGGTCCCATCATTAGATTGGTAACCGAAAGTTCTTAGCCAAACTTTTCAAACAAATAAATAAACAATGACAATCCTTTAAAATAACTTAATAATCCAAGTGCAAAAGGTTTCTCATAGTGTACGCATGAGGAACAGTGAAGTTTTATTACTCTCGGGTTACTATTTAGATATGCTTTATCCTGAAGGGAAATACTTTAATCCTGTTTAAAACACAGGCTGTAATATTTCATACTTAATGGAATGCATTAAATAAGATTTCATAACACAAACTTCAGTATTATATATATGCTAAGGGGAAATGCATAAATCAATTTTAAAGAAAAACACAGACACAACAATAAATGATTGGTTTTGAAAGAACTACAGAATGATATTTTTCCAAAGGAAAATCAATATGATAATTATCCAACAGGAGAAAAGAGATTATTGTGACCTCCCTTTTGTAAGGGAAATGCCTTTTACCAAGAAGTACATAATTTTTCATTTACGCAGTACGAGATTGGAATTATAGGCTAAAGAGAATACCCAAGACTTCCAGACAATCAACAAATTTTAAGTGGGTTTCAAAACCCCAAGTCGCGAAGGTTTTTCAAGCTAAGGTAAGAACCGTCATCAAAGCCAAATGGATATTTCACACTCACTACAAAACCCCTTTGAAAAATTCCAAGTAAGTCTCCTATACCCTGTGAAGTCAATGATATGGACCATCACTTCTACACAGTTCGCAAAGACTCAAAGTCATCTCACATGGTGCAAGATAATGGAGGACAATTACAATATTTACAGAGGGATGATGAGAGAATATAACCTAAATTACTAGTTTGTCTTATTAAGTAAAACGACTAAGGATGAAACCTATTCTCATTCAAGATTTATTCCTAAAACAATAAAATAAAAAGAAAACAACCTGGGTGACATGGCTTACAAATCAATGAAAAACCTTGGAACAATAAAATATTACCCTCATAACAAGACAAATTGTAAGTCATTCCGATTCGGAAATATGATTGTTATCCAAAGGATGAATAACAACACTTCAGAATTTTAAGTGTAGTGGGGACGAAGACCCAACCCACAAAACTTAACGAAATAATTACAAAGACAACTTAAAATATGAAGGACCTTTCCTTACATCCTACAGTAACTTGGGCAATGGAGTTTTGGGGCCAACATACATGGTAAAGGAGTGAACCCGTTGGATGTGAAACATCATCTTGCCTACATGAAACATGAAACCTCATCATCATCGGAGTTACATGAAGGGTAAGGTTGCATAAACTAATGCATAGAGACCTTTTTTCCAAAATTACATAGAGCAAAGGGAGAAGAATGAACAATAGCCTTAGAAAAACCCTCCACCGAATGGATTAATGGTAAGAGTTACAACGTGTACCTATACCATGTGAATAGGGTGAGGTGTCAGAGATACAATGGGAACAGAGGTTGAGTGATGCCCCAAAGGAGTAATATAGAGGGCATATTAAATGTCATAGGCAGGGTTATTTAAGTCATGACAATTATACTTCTGTAGTTGTCTTATCAATAATTATGGTGAAGGGCGATGACAGTCCAGTTAGGATTATAATGTATTTTTTGTGCTCGTTTGGTCATGGTTAGACCCTTACATATCGAATTCATTAACTTTTATGCTGAGGTTGGGGTATCATGGGGTCGTTAAATGGCAAGAAATGAGTAGTTACACCAATTGTTAGGCATAACCACCCTGATTATTAATGCCTATGTTCAATATTGTCTCATTAGTAATAAATATGCATAATAGAGACACTTTCTCATACCACCTATGGTGTGAACGATACATTTACCCTAAGGGTCGTAAATTATACACATATAACTATTACATAGTATGTCCTATGGTTTGCGTGAATAGAATGGAAGTCCTAAGGTGTATATATATATAATTTTTTTATACATATAGAAAGGAAGTTCTAAGTGTTTATATCACTATTTTTCGAACGTAGGATGGAAGTCCCAAAGTGGATATATGATCTGAAAATAGAAGTCTAACTTGTTATTCTATGCAAGCACCCTCTACTTCATTAAAATAAACTTTACAGGACCTTGCTCCATGTGTTAAAATATGCCAAATAAATTATGTGCTAAGTTTTATGCTTCTTCTTTTAAATGCTTATGTGTGAGAAATTGTTATTTTAGATGGTTAAATATGTACTTTAAACAAATACACAGCAACACAAATTTCAGCAAATAAACCATCAAACTCACAATAATCACAACATGATAAAGGAGTTCACCCCCCTCTGGGCTACATCTCCTTGAGCCTCCATCAATGGACTTGGATCTCTGGGATTAATTAGTCAAAAGTTATTTTAAAAGATAATTCTCAACTCCAATGGAAAACAGACTGTACCATTGAGATCAGAACACATAAAAACCCCAAAAATGACTAATAGAACTCTGAAAATGGATCATGGCTCATCCGGGCATGACCTCTTCTACATGTGGCCATAAGCTTCCCTGAGCTTCTCTTTGGAAAAAACACCTGTAAAAGTCCTCAAAAACCTATGAAACCTATCCCAATGTGTTCAGAGTATAAAAATTAGCCAAAAATGATTATTCAATCATAGAAAACAAACATAGGCTCACCAAACCATGTCCTCGATCAATGAGGGCTTCAAGCTCCCTGGAGCTTGATTAAAATTCAATGGTGAAAAACTTGAAGAAGAAGTCTTCAAATGGCCTTGATAATAGTGCCAATGGATTCAGGGCATCCAAAAACCCCTAGCTGGGCTTTTACAGCACCTCAATCGGCCAAAAAATGAGAAAGATAGGCCTCCTTCCATTCTCTTCCTTCAAGCTTGCTGGTTCTGGTTCGCCAAAATGCACCTCTGTGTGCTTGAACCAAGAATACGCTCCAAAATGTGTGTTTAAACCCAACACATGCACACAACCAAATAACTGTGCAAATTGTAGGACGGTTAGGGTGCCTCCAGCCCCTAACCGCCTAGCACCTGGGCATATGAGCAACCACCCGAAACCACGGGCAAGCACAAAAAGGGGCTATGTTTCAAGCCAATGGATGAATGACATGTGGCGGTGAATGATTGGTGGGAAAAAACATTTTAAAAACCAACTCCTCTGCACAAATGGTGTACAAATCCGTGGTCATATATGCAAGAGCGCGCGACCAAGGGCTGGGGTTAAGACCCAGCCCGGTCGCGGCCCAAACCAAACATTGATTCAATTTTAAATAAATTTAAATACAGTTGTTTAGTAACAAACACCGTGCGGCATGTTGGTAGGGTGGACTATGCAAAGTCTTGGCCGGTGGGGAGGTCCATGGGTCGAACCCCACAGACTCCAAAATGTTTTTAACAAACAAACCAGATAGACCAATACTGGGGTGCCACGTGGCATCCCATGACTGGGCCACGTGGCACCACACCATTTGCTGAAAATGATGCCACGTGTCACAACACAATTCACCCAGATGTCATCCAATCCAAAACTTCCATGTCATCTCTACCATGTCATCATACAGCCACCACATCAGTGTACAGTCATGCCACATCAGCATCCATACGGACTGTACGGACTGCCCAGTCAGCGTCCCTTTTTTTTTACCTGTTTGACATTCCGAACAGATCATGATATCTCTCACTCCCGACATTCATTTGAGATGAAATGAATTGCGTTGGGTTCATGATGACGAGGGCTACGCTCTCGTTCGTTTTGAGTCAAATCCGAGAACGTTGATTTTTGAGCTAAAATTTGACCCCTGGTCCAGATTTTGATCAATATAATGGTCAGCTATTAAGTTATTCTTTCACCCTTTTGTTCAGGATAGGATCAATTTATATGTGTGTGTGTGTGTGTGTGTGTGTGTGTAACTTTCACCTGTGACAAGAATTAGTAAATGTAAGTTACGGAAGAAAAAAGAAGTAATAGGATTATTCTGTAGTATAGTTAATAAATTCTTGAAAGGTTTTGAAGATGAATGATCAAATCTAAGGACCCAAATTTATTGGTAAATTTGAGGTACATTACATATGGTATCAGAACAAAGGTTACAACACTTGGACCTTCAACATGACCAAAAATGTTTACTTAGCACATGAAATTTACGTTTAATAAAAAACTAACAAAACATTACTATTACAAATAGAAAAACTTTATTTATGTTGTGATCATGGAAACACATAATGAAGAAGAGATTCGACTTGAGGAGAATCTAGAGCAAGGACCTACTGGAGAACCTGGACATAACAGTGAAGAAAGTTATGCCACCCAGGTTCTGGAAACTATAAGAAACCTTATTGTAGAACTGCAAATTTTCAAAGCAGAAAATGAGAAACTGAAAAAAGAACAACAAGAGTAGAAGGAAATAAATGAAGTACTACTGCGTAGCATAGTAACAAAGAAGATCACAAAATATAGCAATGAGGAAGAGGAGGTCAACAAGAGAGCCTCCAAAAATTCTGGCCTTGAAGCAGAAAAAGGGGAAAGCTCTGTCGAAGGCACACCATCAACATAAGATTAAAAAACCACATGGAGGGAGAGTTTAATAAAATTAAACTGTCCACCTTTGACGAGGAATCTAGGATAGGGGAGGAGGCTGAAGCATGGTTATTAGACATTAAAAATTATTTCCAGATCTAGAACTATTGGAGCAACATGAAGGTCAAAATGGCCATCTATAACCTGAAAAGAAAAAACAAGTATATGGTGGCACGACCTGAAGTTGGCCAAGGGCCTCGAGGAAAAATAGATGGAGTGGTTGGATTTCAAGAAATAATTTAAGAAACAATATCTATCTAAAATTTACTATAAAAGAAAAAACAAATATTTTTATGATCTATGACTCGGTCAAATGACTATGGAAGACCTGATAAACAAATTCCTGGAATTATTAAGGTTTGTATCTTATATACGGGAGGACAAAGTAAAAATCCAGGGGGTCCTAAGTTGTTTACCACAGTCCTATAAGGACATGATCGAATTCAACAACCCCAAGACCTTAAGGTAAGTTTTCAAGAAGGCCCGAATGTATTACGACCAATAGTACAAACAACGATCAGAATTTCCCAAAGATTGGAAAGACAAGAAACAAGACAGAATGAACTATCAGGAGAAGGGATATCAACTAGCCCCTTTCCAGAATGTAGCAAAGAAATTTCCAAGGAAATATTTTCACTCCAATAACCAGAACACCCAAGGAGGAGGTAAACCAGTTAATTTGGGAACCAATAATTTTGGGGACATCCCTAGAGAACCGTTAAAATGTTGGGAATGTGGAGAGCCTCACTTAAGGAGGATCTATCCATAACTAAATTATGCAACCAGGACTATGGTTCATAAACTACAGGAATCCTCTACAGTGGGAGATGTGGGTAGGAGCTTACATAGGATCAATGCAGTTCTAGATGGTCGACAAGCTAATCACCAGTCTACTGTAGTGGAAGTTGAAGTTAAAGTTAACAATAATCGTGTTTCTTTTTTAATTGATCCAGGAGCTACTTTGAGTTATATTGCTCCTAGTGTAGTGGATTCAAATAAACTTCATAAAATAATACATGCAAAATCTTGTCTAGTAAAACTAGCAATAGGAACAAAAAGAAAAGTAACCGATTTAAGTTTTTACTGTGAATTCAGTTTAGGTGGTTAAAACACAAAGATAAATCTAAATATTCTACCGTTAGTGTCTTATGATATAATTATTGGAATGGACTGGTTAGAGAGTCATAAAGAATATTTTTATTTTTATGATAAATCACTCACTTACAAAGATGAAAATGACACTATTAGGACAATACAAGGCATTCGAAAACCAGTCTCAGTTATGAAAATTTCAACAATGAAATTTAATAAGTGCATGAGAAAAGGTTGTCAGATTTATGCCATACAAGCGATAAATCTGTTGGAAAAGGAAAATAAACCTAGCCTAGAATATTTTGTCGTCTTAAATGATTTTAGAGATGTGTTTGTTGATGAAATACCCAAACTGCCCCCAATAAGAGACATAAACTTTTCTATCAACTTGCTGCCTGGTTCAACCCCCATCTCTAAAACACCCTACATGATGAGTTTGCCCGAATTAACAGAATTAAAGATTCAACTACAAGAAATGTTGGATAAGGAATATATTAGACCAAGTGTCTCGCCATGGGGAGCACCAGTCCTTTTTGCTAAAAACAAAGATGAAACTCTAATATTATGCATTGATTACAGACAGTTAAACAAAATGACTGTTAAGAACAAATACCCCTTACCTAGAATCAATGATGTGTTCGATCAAGTAGGTGGGGAAAATATTTTTTCTAAGTTGGATATAAGATCTGGTTATCACCATGTTAGAATGAAATATGAATACATAAGTAAAACAATGTTCATAACGAGATATGGACATTATGAATTTGTGGTTATATCATTTGGCCTCATTAACGCACCGACAACATTTATGTGTTTAATGAACAACATTTTCAGTCAGTACTTGGATAAGTTTGTTTTGGTATTTATTAATGATATCCTAGTGTATTCTAAAACAAAAGAAGAACACGAAGAACATCTAAGGATAGTCTTGAAAAATTTAAGAAAACATAAACTATATGCTAAATTCGACAAATGTGACTTTTACCAAAAGAAAATACAGTACCTAGGACATGTAATATCTGAAGAAGGTATTGCAGTCGACCCAGAGAAAATAAGATCCATCATGGAATGGCTTATCCCCAAGGATGTAGCGGACATCTGGTCATTCATGGGAATCACCGATTACTACCACATATTTATAGAGGGATTCTCTAAGATTGCATACCATATCACATCCCTACAAAATAAGGGAACCAAGTTTAATTGGTCCCAGAAAGTTCAAGACAATTTTAATAAGTTGAACAAATTGTTAACAATCGCACAAATTTTAAGGGTAGAAGACCCAGATAAAAACATCATAGTCTGCATGGATGCGAGCAAAGAAGGTTTGGGAGGTGTCCTAACTCAATAAGGGCACATTATTTGTTACGAGTCCCAAAAACTAAAAGAGCACGAACGAAACTATGTCACTCAAAACTTGGAGTTAGAAGTTGTCATTCATGCAATAAAGATGTGGTGAAACTATGGGCATTTTTTTTTTGTTTTTGACTAATAACAGTGGTGTGAAAGTTTTGTTTAGTCAAGCAAACCTTAATACAAGGCAAGCAAGATGGCTGGCCTTCTTAAGCGAATTTGATTTCGAGGTTAGACACATCAAGGGCAAGGAAAACAAGGTAGAAAATGCCTTAAGTAGAAGAATTCATGGGTTGTTTGAGATAAACATTAGTAGGGAAGAAAGTGACATTGAGCAAAGGATAAAGGATGCAAGTAATAATGATGAAAAATACATTAAAACAGTGGCAGATTTACAAAATAACGAAGAAATTTTAGACAGGACAAATCTGAGTTTGGACAGAAATGGTCTACTAAGATTCAAAAACAGATTATATATACCAGATTCTGTTGAATTAAAATTAACAATTTTGGAAGAAGTACATAAGAAACCATATTGTGGTCATCTGGGATACCAGAAAATGGTAGCAACACTAAGAACGTTATTTTATTGGCCTAATATGAAAGGTGAGACAATAGAATACTTGTCTAAGTGCCAAGATTGTCAACATGTGAAGGCTGAACACCAACACCCAGCCAGTCTGTTGCAGCCTCTACCTATACCGGAATGGAAATGGGAGACTGTATCACTGGATTTTATCACATGTTTGCCTAGAACTAAAAAACAGAATGATTCAATTATGGTAGTAATTGATAAGCTTAGGAAATATGCACACTTTGTTCATGTAAAGTATACTTATAAAGATATTAACATCGCTAAAATATTAATGAAATAAATTTTTAGACTGCATGGTATTCCTAAAAGGGTGATTTTGGATAGAGACATAAAATTCACATCTACATTTTGGAAAGAATTGTTTGCAGGGTTAAATACTAACTTGAATTTTAGCACGAGCTACCATCCACAAACGGATGGGAAGACTAAACGAAAAAACCAAAAATTGGAAGATATGCTATGAATGTACGTAAGGATGAAGCCAAGTAAGTGGGAAGACTACCTGCACTTGGTGGAATTTGCATATAATAATGGTTACCAGACATCGGCTAAGATGAGCCCCTTCGAAGTACTGTACGACAGAAAGTGTAAAACTCCGATTAGCTAGGATAAAAAAATTGACAGACTCATGGTAGGACCATAAATGCTCCAGGAAATGGAGAATATAGTAAGAAAGGTGCAACATAACTTAAAAGAAGCACAGGACAGATAGAAAAGTTACGTGGACTTGAAAAGAAGACACCTGTAATTTCAAGTTGGGGACCACGTTTATTTAAACGTCAAAGCCAAAATAAGTTCACTAAAGATAGGAAACTGTTTCGAGTTGGTGTCTAGGTTTCGTGGCCCTTTCAATATCTTAGCTCGAAATAGACCTGTGACATATCAACTTGCACTTCCTGCAAATCTAAAAATTCATAATGTATTTCATGTTTCTTTATTAAAAAATTATGTTCATGATCCTACTCATATGATCAATTAGAACATGGTGCAGGTGGAACTAGAAGGTGAGTTCCAAGTTGAACCTCTGCGCATTCTGGACCAGAGAGAAATAGTACTACGAAACAAAGTCGTCGCCCATGTAAAAGTGCAATAGAAGCACTTTAGTCCTGAAGAGGCCACTTGAGAATTGGAGGGAGATTTGCAGAAATCTCATCCAACCCTGTTCCGCGAAAGGAATGAACATTGAGTAAAGTGTTTTACTAAAGGGTGAAAGGATTTAATATCCCCCAAAAATAAATTATTATTGAAGTCTGAAAATACTTAGGAATTTATTCCCGTTAATTGGAAAATTATTGCCATTTATGGAAATTCCGAATTTGGAATTTAGTTAATTGTAATTTATTATTATGATTGTTGGGAAAATATTTGATTTCCAAAACCAACTCTTTGACTATGACACTTGTAAGAAACAAATATTTTTATATTTATTGCTGAGAGACAAATGGAACAGCTAGGTTGAAATCAACTGACCATGACTCCATGAGTGGGGAACATGTTTGAACTATCTCAGGGATGAATTCTAGAAGTGGAAAATCAGGAATTTGGCCATTGGAAGCCCCTAAAAATAAAGTACATGTAAAGATGCAAAAATTCCCAAGGGGAAAAGACCTAGGCACAATATGCTTTTGCATATATAACAAATGGGAGGTGGCAGGACGCTGCCTAATATGTTGGGAAAAATAATATCGCTTGTTGTTATGAGCATTGTTTTTTGAGTATGAGGCAAGAAGAAGTTTTTTATGAAACTAAAGAAGGACTATAGCTAAGGAGTAATTCTGGAGTTCACCCTCATGGATTCATGGTCAGGCTAGGGGATGAACGAAGCAAGTAGATTGGTTTTTTTGTTCTATGGTTGGGAGGAACTTGGTTCTATTTTTTGTTTCAACACTTTACTCAAATATATCTATCTACTCTTCCCTGGTTGAAGGTTTGTTGATTTAATAGTTGATAGCATACATTTTACTTATTTTTGGATGAATGTCCTACTATTTTATGGCTGAAAGAATACATCTACTTGTGCTGGCAGAATGAAATGAATTGTGGAAAAGATTTTATAGTTGACTTGATTTGGTAAATTCGAATTAGAGAGTTATTGTGTATGATAGTTGTTAGGTGAAAGTTTCATATTCACATGAAGTTCTCTCTGAACTTCAATTATGAATGTAGATTCAAGTATGAATATACTAAATACTTATTATAGAATTTTAGTAAGTACATATCTACAGGAATTTCTATGTATATCTTTATAAGTTATGGTAAATCTACACAAAATAGTAGGATTACTATGGTAATCATAAGCTTTACTATATCTGTAGAGTTATATATATATATATATATATATATAGGTATATATGGGTATTCACTCCAAAACTATCTAACTGTACAACTACCCAACAAAGTATTGAGTGATTTCTAGAATAGAAATCTATATGAATACATGTTTTTTCCTATATAGGGTTTCTGAATTATATGAATATCTAATACACAGAACACTATTTATTGACTATCGCATAACTTAAAATTTGAGTTTCTCCCTTTTAAAATGAATACATTAAGTGAGAAGATAGACACAGTCCTTATAATTACAATAACGTGGGACAAAAAGATCAGTGAATTAAAATACATAAAACATATCTCATATTCCAGATCAGACCAATACTTAAATGTGTATTTAAACTCTACACAACACTGCAATTCATAAGTATTAAATAGTGAAATCTTGTTTCAATATGAGGTTTCCCCTTTTGTTCCTTCTTTAATGATTACATATACAAATTAACCAGTTGTCTATAGGAGCCTGGTATAATTCTTCCATGATAAAAATATTCCAGGGCAGAACCATATCTTTACAACAAAACTTAGGGTTATTTCTTAAAACACTACGAGATGGAACCCCGAGTACCTTTCGTACAAAGGCACTATCCTGGACCTGTGGACTTCGAATGTTAACAGTCCTATGAGAATACCAATTAAACTTATCATTAATAATAGGATATATTTCAACATGAGTTAAAAACTGGAATATAGAATAAGTACCAAATGAATTTACGAAATGGAAATTATTGTAGATCTAAATTATGAACTTTACTTAGCTGGAAAGTTGAGGAAACAAATGCATTCCTTCCATTCGTGTCATTGATGAAGACCACCATAGGCCCGAAGGGGTGTCTTGGACCAAATATTTCAGGATGGGTACCCTCGCAACAACAAGGGTCCCATCATTAGATTGGTAACCAAAAGTTCTTAGCCAAACTTTTCAAAAAAATAAATAAATAATGATAATCCTTTAAAAGAACTTAATAATCCGAGTGCAAAAGTGTTCTCATAGTGTACGCATGACGAACAGAGAAGTTCTATTACTCGGGTTACTATTTCGATATGCTTTATGCTGAAGAGAAATAATTTAATTCCATTTAAAAAACAGACTGTAATATTTCATGCTTAATGGAACGCATTAAATAAGATTTCAAAGCACATAATTCAGTATTATATATATGTTGAGGGGAAATGCATCAATCAATTTTAAAGAAAAACACAGACATAGCAATAAATGATTGGTTTTGAAAGAAATACAGAATGATGGTTTTCCAAAGGAAAATCAATATGATAATTATCTTACTAGAGAAAAGAGATCATCGTGACCTCCCTTTTGTAAGGGAAATGCCTTTTATCAAGCAGTACAAAATTTTTCATTTATGCAATAAGAGGTTGGAATTACAGGCTAAAGATAATACCCAAGACTTCCAGACAGTCAACAAATTTTAGGTGGGTTTCAAAACCCCAAGTTGCGAAGTTTTTTCAAGATAAGGTAAGAACCGTCATCAAAGACAAATGGATATTTCACACTCACTCTGAAACCCCTATGAAAAGTTCCAAGTAAGTCTCCTATACCCTGTGAAGTCAATGATATGGACCAGAAATTCTACACAGTTCGCAAGGACTCAAAGCCATCTCACATGGTGCAAGATAACAGAGGACAATTACAAGATTTACAGAGGGATGGTAACATAATCTAACCTAAATTACTATTTTTTCTTATTAAGGAAAATGGATAAGGACGAAACCTATTTGCATTCGGTATTTCTTCCTTAAACACGAAAATAAAAAGAAAACAACTCGGGTGACATGGCTTACAAATCAATGAAAAACCATGGAACATTGAAAGCTTACCCTCATAATAAGACAACCATAATTCATTATGATTCAGAAATATGATTGTTATCCAGAGCATGGATAGTAGCACTTAGGAATTTTAAGTGTAGTGGGGATGAAGACCCAACCCACAAAACTTAACGAAATAATTACAAAGACAAATCAAAATACGAAGGACCTATCCTTACATCCTACAGTAACTCAGGCAATGGAGTTTTGGGGCCAACATACCTGGTGAAGGAGTGAACCAGTTGGACATGTAACATCATCTTGCCTACATGGAACAGGAAACCTCCTCATCGCCAGAGTTACAAGCAGGGTAAGGTTGCATAAACTAATGCAGATTGACCTTTTTTCTGAAATTACAAAGAGCAAAGGGAGAATAATGAACAATATCCTTAGAAAAACCCTCCGATGAATGGATTAATGGTAAGAGTTACAAAGTGTACCTAGACCATGTGAATAGGGTGAGGTGGAAGAGATACAATGGGCATGGAGGTCCAGTGATGGCCCAAAGGAGTATGCTACAGGGCATATTAAATGTCGCAGGAAGGGTTATTTAAGTTATGATAGTTATACCTCTGTAGTTTTCTTATCAGTAATTATGGTGAAGGGCGATGACAGTCCAGTTAGGGTTACAGTGTAGTTTTCCTTCTCATCTGGTGATGGTTAGAACCTTACATATTGGATTTGTTAACTCTTATGTCGAGGTTGGGGTATCATGGGGTTGTTAACGACAAGAAATGAGTAGTTACGCCAACTGTTAGGAATAACCACCTTGTGCCTATGTACACTATTTCATTACTAATAACTATGCGTAATAGAGACACTTTCACATACGACCTATGGTGTGAACGATACATTTACCCTAAGGGTCATAAAATATACACATATAACTGTTCCGTAGTATGTCTTATGGTTTGCGTGAATAGAATGGAAGTCCTAAGGTGTATATATATAATTGTTTTATACATATAGAAGGGAAGTTATAAGTGTTTATATCATTGTTTTACACAAGTAGGATGGAAGTCCCAAAGTGAATATAATGGTTAGTTATTAAGTTACTCTTTTCACCCTTTTGTTGAGTATAGGATGGATTTATATATATATAACTTGCACCTATGACAAGAATTGGTAAATGTAACTTATGGAAGACAAAATAAGTAATAGAATTATTCTGTAGTATAGTTACTAAATTCCTAAAAGGTTTTGAAGATGAATGATCAACTCTAAGGACCCAAATAATTTTTTTTTTTTATTGGTAAATTTGGGGTAGATTACATTGATTCTTCTATACGTACACCCAAATCTAATTGTTCTGATCCATTGTGTTGATGTTTCTAATGAGGTGGCTTCTACATGGAATTATTCTACATGTATACTAGATGGCATGACATCGGTACATGTCCTGACATGTGGCAATGCATGTGGTATCTACAAAGTTGATTGTTTTGGAACTAGCATGGTACTAAAATAGATTGTCTATGATGTAGTACTGGAAACATGGAGTTGATATGGAATATGAGCTCCCCCACTAGATAGTCATCCCTAATCCTTTCATCTTAGTCATTGATATCCAATGATCAACAATTAGGATTTATCTAGTTCTGCGTCCACAAGTTTCAACAACAAAATTTAACGCTTTGCATAGGGTTCTATGGTTCTTTCACTCGCATTCAAAAATGATTTTCAATAGATCTTTATTTTCTAGGCTTATTCGATGCATGCTTGAGCTTCCTTTGTTCCCTCATACTTAAAGTATATCTCCTCCATTGTTGTTCATACCCATAATGATATTATCTCATCCTCCTCAGAATTCAGAAACTCATTTTTTGTTGGTTATACAATTCGAGTTCTTCCTCGATCTATTCTTAGGTTTTAATAGTCTCCCCCTGTCATATATTGTTCCTTGATTTCTTCTTTATCAATTTTATCTGCAAAAATCGTCTTTTGTTGCTCAAACTAATTTGGGTCGATTTTTCACATAGATCCTCTTCTCCCCTTCATGCAAACACTCATGAACATAATGCATAGAGGAATTCATAGTTTCCCTCTATCTTTGAAATCAATGATATTGATGAAAGTTAGTCTCCACCTTTATGTAACATTAATGGCATCCATGATTATCACAATCATGTCTACCTTTGACATCAATGACAACACAATTTCCAACAAACTCCCCCTTTGTCATTGATGGAAACACTTAGGTATTTTGGTACTCATATTCTTTCTATAAGGGATTAAATATTTTTAATGTGGCTCGGCTAAACAAAAGAGTTACGCAGATCAGAATAAAATACATAAACAATTTAATATTGGAGATCATGTTTATCTTCGGGTTGAGTCAAGAAAGAGTTCATTGAAACTCAGAAGATTCACAAAATTAGAACTGAGGCTTTGTGGAGCATTTGAAGTGCTAGCATGCATGGGCCCAGTAGCATATCAGCTAGCACTACCAAAAAAATTTAAAGTTCATAATGATTTTCATATTTCATTGTTAATTAAGTATTTTCATGACCCTACTCAGGTAATTGATTGGAAATTATTACAAGTGGATTTATAAGGAAAGTTCCAGGTGGAACCTTTGTGCATTCTAGAAAATAAATAAATAGTGTTGCGGAACCTGGTCATCGTTCAGGTAAAAGTGCAATGGAAGCACTTCGGTCCTAAAGAAGATACTTCAGAGTTGGAGGATATCATGAGGAAGACATATCCAATTTTATTCCAAGGATGAAGGGAACAAAATAATAATTTAACACCGAGGACGGTGTCAAGTCCAATAGAGAGTGTATGTAATACCCCTCAAATAAAGTATTTGGCATGTTAATAAATTTCCTTAAGTGGAAAAATTCAAAATTAGGATTTTTAGGAAAAAATAAATGTTATTAATTTAATTATTGTGCAAGATAGTGACTTTCCAAGTGTCCTTAATTATTGGATATATGTAAGAGACAAGATTTTTATTTTATTAGTAAATGGGGACATAAGGAACAACCAAGTTAAAAAGAGATTACTATGAATCCATGAGTGGGGAACAAGATGAAGCCAAACCTAGGAATGAAAGGACATGTGTCAGAGGTCAATTTTGATGATTGACACACCCTGAAAATCAGGGATTTCCAAAACTACGAGAATTCCCATTAAGGAAGATTTCCATCGTTGATTACTGAGAGGGGGGGTGAATCAGAATAGAGAAATACAATATTTTTTAACCATATAATGCAAGTTTTATATCAGTGTAGCATTATCATCCAACAATTGTAGAGTACATAAACAATGAAAAAATGAGCAATGATACGCATACACAGTACACCAGTGTTTTTACACAGAAACCCAAAGCGGGAGAAAACCACAGAATGCTCTTTCTTATATGTCTTGAAGAATTACATTCATTAGAAGCACCAACTTCCTTTGTTTTCCAACTACAACTTGAAGGAGGCTCTAACCCCCTATTTTCTTAGGATACAACCTGAGGGAAGATCCAACTCCCCAATTCTATGGCTACAACCAGAAGGAGACTACAACACAAACCCCTAAGTTCTATGGCTACAACCAGAAGGTGGCTACAACCACCTATCCTTACCCCGTCTAGTCACCTTGACGTAGAAGTAGAATGATGGAACTACTTTCACACTATCACTGTGAGATATAATATTGTAAACCTACACAAAACGACCTGTACTAATAACCTGAACCATGCATCAACTTGCACCTCAACCTGCAATCAACCTGTACCATAAACAAGTGCATCCAACCATGTACCAAGTATGTACCAATCATGTATCAACTACTCATCAACTATGACTCATCACTATGTACCAACATCATCAACTATACACCTCATGTATGTTCCAACTCATCAACTATTTGTCTCAACCATGTACCCAACATGTGCCTCAACCAAAATCCCTCATCAGTTTTATCATCCAAATCTGATTTGTAACTCTGTAATATACCTAGTTTATAAGATCGCATACCTTCAAACCTTCATTAACTTTAACAACAAGAGACTAGAATTTTTATCAAACTTTACTTTAGTCTTACATGACTAATTTTGGATTAGTCAAAAACCCTAACTTGCAATAATCATAACTATGTACCTGTAATGAATAAAGATATGAAAATGGTAAAAAATGTTATTCACTGTCTTTTATGAAATTCCTCCAGACTTCACTATTTGGAACCTCTCAGAAAAGGCGTTATAGCAAAAAGGACATACCTTGATGAATTCTAGCTTATTCTAGAGAGAGAAATTGTAGAGCATGCCCTGCAAAGAATATTTGTTGCATGGATCGGAAAATTGTAAAAATAATACTACATATTGTACTCTAACCAATACATTTTGTCTTACTGAATTTGGATCTGTTATGAATAATTTATGACATTTTTACCCGAAACACGTTTTTTAGACTAGTTTCAGGACTAGTCACAAACCATATTTTCCATGGTGTGTAACTCCAAAAATACAATGAACCACAAGCTAAATTTTTTATTACAACTACTTGGATATGTTTCCTCAATGGCCTCCCAATTTCATGGTCTGAATCATTCTAAAAAAAATGTTATTACAAAAATGGTGAGATGACCTGTAAATAAGATACCTTAGAAAACATCATCAAAAGAATTTATCCTCCCTTGAATTTTGGCCTTCTTTACTTCACCTTCCCTCCGAAATTAGGCTTAGATATCCTTTGGTTACCTCAGTCACCTATAGATAGTCAATATTCTCAAGTGTGATGAAAATGAGAGAGCTTTGCCTCTTATTTATACTTTCATGTAGCTTCCTCAAGGGGTTACCTCTTAACCATCTTAACCCAGTTTCCTTATTTTATGGTTAACCCACTTCTAACCACTTGTTCACTTAGTAATTTCTCTATTAAATTTATTATTTTAATAATTTATTTTGTATTCATTTTGGCTTATAGTGCACTCATCACTTCACTTTACCTCAAGGGGTTGCCTTCTAACCATCTTAAACCACTTTCCTTATTTTAGGTCTAACCCACTTCTAACCACTTGTCCACATAGTAATTTCTCCATTATATTTATTATTTAAATAATTTATTTTGTATTCACTTTGAATTATATTACACTCATCACTTCACTTTATTATTTACCTTCTAAAATATCTTAAACTACTTTGACTACTTTGACCTTTTGGGGCTTCTAGATGACTCGAGAGGGTTGTCCAACTTCACATGGCCATAACTCTCTAACTGTGAGGAGTCATGTGGCGTTCCACATACCACCAGAAGTGGCATGGCATGTACTATCCATATGGAATAGTATTACCTACAAATATATCAAAACTCATACCATTATCCATAAAACAAACTTGGTTTCATTAACCAAACCTTTGTGGTGCCAAAATTTTCTACCAAACTTTCTTCAAGGGTTGACATCAATGACAACCAACCCAAATAATCAACAATCTCCCCCTTTGGCATTGTTGATAACACTCTGATGCAATATTGAAGTCATATCACTCATGATCCCCCTATGACAATTGCTCCGCCTGGAACCATGACTCTATTTTCTTTCTCCAAGAATTTACCTTTGCATATAATAAATCTCACCCCTTTTTCATCAATGGCAAAGGTATATTTCCATCCGGGGTTTCTCTCCCTAACTGAAATTTCCTTGGGGATACTCTCCTTCACTGAACTCTTCCTGAAAATGATCTCCTGACCTAAAATTTTCCTCTTTATGGTGTGTCCTCATGTAAATATAAGACATATAAGATAAGCATTCAAAAGAATTCATTTTGGAGTAAAAATTACTCTGAGTCTGTGGCAAAGATACTCAAAGGATTCCCGTGGAAGTGGTTTTGTAAATATGTCTACCACTTGTTTTTTTGTGCCCACATATTCAACTTTGATGTTCTTCTCTCCAACCTGTTCCCATAGAAAGTGATACTTAATTGGAATGTGCTTCGTCTTGGAGTGCATCATTGGGTTCTTTGAGATACTAATGGCGCTTGTATTATCACAATATATTGGAATGGGCTCATCATAATCAACATGTATATCTATCATAGTTTGTTTTATCCATAGAACCTATGTACAACATGTTGTTGCTTTAATATACTCTACCTCAGCTATAGATAAGGATATTGATGATTGTTTCTTTCTTAGCAATGATACTAAAAACTCACCCGAGTAGAATGATGCTCCACTGGTGCTTCATTGGTTGTCAATGCAACCTGTCCAATCTGCATATGTGTAGGAAATAAGTGATAGATCCTTTTCTTTTTGATACCATAGTCCAAATTATTATGTTCCTTTGAGATATATGAAAATACTCTAAACTACTACGACATGTGTTTCCTTTGGTGTTGCTTGAAATCGTGCCACCTGTTCAACTGCCTGCATTACATCTAGTCTGGATGTTGTCACATATAGTAAGATACCATCATTGTCCTATATTCTCTCTGGTCTGTAGACTTTGAATCATCGTCTTTGCTCAAGTTTCAACTGGTTTTCATTGGAGTGGTAATTGGTTTGCAATCTTCCATTCCAAACATCTTTAGCATTTCTTTGATATACTTAGTTTGAGAAATAAAAATTCCTTGTTTTCTTTGACGTATTTGAAGACCCAAAAAGAAGGATAGTTCTCCAAGTAGTGAAATTTCAAATTCATTCTTCATATCCTTTTCAAATTTCTGGCTTAACTTGTCATCAGTACTTCTAAAAATAATATCATCAACATAAACTTAAATTAATAAAATACTATCTTGAGTTACCTTGATGTAGAGGTTTTTGTCTGGAGTTTCTTTTCTAAACCCTGCCTTTTGTAGATATTTATCCAGTCTAGAGTACCATGCTCTAGGAGCTTGTTTTAGACCATACAAGGTCTTCTTCAATTTACACACATAATCTGCATTCTCTGACAACTAAAATCATTCTGGTTGTTCAATGTGGATTTATTCTTCAATTTCATTGTTCAGAAAAGTTGATTTCATGTCCATTTGATACACTTTAATATTCTTGGAGAATGCATAAGTTAGGAGCAATCAGATTTCTTCCATTCTGGAAACTGGAGCAAATGTCTCTTCAAATTTGATTCCTTCAACCTGTGCGTATCCTTTACATACTAATCTAGATTTGTTCCTTGTAACCTATTCATATTCATTCAATTTAATTCTGAATACCCACTTTGTTCCAATTAGATTCTTGTTCTTTGGTATTGGAACCAATTCTCAAGTGTCATTCTTCTTTATTTGATCCAATTCTTCATCCATGGCCTTATTCCAAAATTCATCCTTGTTGGCCTCTTCAAAATTGTTTGGTTCAATCGTAGATGAGAGTGTTAGGCGCGTTTGTTTTGTTGAATGGATTCTTCTTCTAGTCTTACCTCCTGCATATTTGTTTCTAATAATCTGATCTGAAGGATGATTCTTCTGTACTCGTTTTCTAGGTGTCTTTGGAGGCAATTGTTGAACTTTCTATTCTACTTCTGTCTGATCCTCTTCATATTCCCCTTCTACTTTTTCTTCATATTCTACTTCTTCTTCATAAAAAAATTCCCTTGATTCATTTTCTTCTTCCTTTAATTCGCATCCACGTGTTTCATCAATTGTTACATTGATTATTTCCACAACTTTTTTCAACCTCAAATTGTAACACTTGTATGATTTCCTTACACTTGAGTAACCAACAAGTACTCCTTTGTCCACACGAGAGTCAAACTTTCTCATTATGCCATCCTCTGTTTCGATGTATCATTTGCTTACAAATACTCTGGAGTGTTTCACATTTGTTGGTATTCCTTTCCATAGCTCGTAGGGATTTTTGTCAGTGTTGTTTCTGAGCATTACTCTGTTTTGAATGTGAACCATTGTATGCACTGCATGTGTCCAAAAAATATCTGTCAATTTGGAATTCATTAACATTGTTTGAGCCATTTCATGTACTATCCCATTCTTTCTTTCAACAACTCCATTCTGTTGAGGTGTCATAGCAATGGAGAATTGTCTTTTTATTCCATGCCTATTGTAGTAGTCCATAAATTCCTTTGAAGTAAACTCTCCTCCACTATCAGATCTCAAACATTTGATTTCTGAATCCATTTCCTTGTAGACCTTGAGGTTTTCAAAAGCTTCTCACGTATTCTTGAGAAATAAAATTGCAGTCATTCTTGTATAATCATCAACTAATAACATAAAGTATTTCTCACGTTTTAAACCCTTTGTTGTATTTGGTCCAATGTGACATCCCCAAAAATAAAATATTTTTTAAATTTAAATTTGCTGGAAAATTATTCTGTTTTTAGTAAATTCGAATTTGGAATTTTTTTTCCATTTATGGCAATTTTGAATTTCAAATTTGATATTTGTAATTAATTATTATGACTGTTGGGCAGAGATTTGATTTGACTCAACTAACTAGTTAACTATGACACTTGTATAAAAACAAAATATTTATATTGATTGTAGGAGGACAAATGGAGCAGTCATGTTAACATCAACTGACCATGACTCCATGAGTGGGGAACATGTTGGAACTACCTCTGGGATGATTATTACAAGTGGAAAATCAGAGATTTGGCCATTGGTAGCCCTTGAAAATCAGAGATTTTGAAATCTGCGAAAATTCCCAAGGGAGGGAAAAAGACCTAGGCAAAATTGATAAATAGCATATGCGAGGAGGCAAGACGCTGCCAAGTATGTGGGGAAAAGAGACTATGAATTTTCCTTGCTTTTATGAGCACTGCTGAGTAAGAGTGAGGAAAGAGGATAACTCTTGGAATTGAAGGACATTGTTGAGGAGGATTTTCCAAGTTCGCCCTCATGGATTCATGGTTAGGCCAGGGGGTGAATCGAGCAAGTGGTTTTGGCTGCCCTATTCTACAGTTGGGAGGAACGTGGTTGTTCCGTTTGTTTTTCACCGAGTTAATTCAAATATGTCCTCTTAACCCTCCTATGTT
The DNA here is from genome assembly GCA_032191745.1 of Picea mariana. NCBI lineage: Eukaryota > Viridiplantae > Streptophyta > Pinopsida > Pinales > Pinaceae > Picea > Picea mariana. The sequence goes on along the minus strand of JASDQU010103969.1, from coordinate 8,650 downwards.
TAAAATCGTTAAATCGATAGTATAATGTATCTGTTAATCATGAATTGCATAATATTATGGATGAAAGATCAAAATCAAATGTGATTATCTTTGTTGCATTTTATTGCTGGGTAAATACTAAATTCCCTTCAATCTACTAGTTGCAAAAATATACTTGGTTAAGTCCTGAAGAATAGTTTTCTATGGGTTAATTGATTGTTGTATTAAAGTAAAAGCGGTGGACTAATTTCCCCAACCGAATGGTACTTACCGCAATGAACTAATTTAAGTGTATAGGGTAAACAAAAATTGAATAACGAAAGTATGCATACATATACAATGTAAACAGAAATTAGATAACGAAAATATGCAAATATATATAGATGTATATTTATATTTTCCTGTAGGTTATGACCTATACAAAAATTAATGTATATGAAGGTATTAAACTAATTAAGCCGAGTTTAGCATGGATTTTTCCTAAGATCTCTACCTTCCATGAGGACTTACACCTTTAAGTATTCAAAATCATGTAGTTAGACTGTTGTTTAATGGCATAAAATGTAGAGAACAAAATGGTGTGAAAAGAAGAGGTCAATCGGTTTTTGGCGATTACAAACACCGAACACAAAATAAAACAAAAGACCATGCTGTTTTCCGAATCATGAAATGTGAAGAGACTTTGGGCCTAGCATTTCGGGGTTTCAGGTTTTACAAACATCTTATGCACCAACAAAATGAAACAAGAAATGTTGAATCGTGAAATGCGAAGAGACTGTGGGCCCAACATTTCAGGGTTTCGGGGTTCAGGAGTTCGGGGCTTACAAACATCTTACGCACCAACAAAATGGAACAATAAATTCTGAATTGTGAAATGAGAAAAGGTTGTGGGCCAAACACTTCGGGGTTTCGGGGTTCAGGATTTCGAGGTTTACGAACACTTGACGCACAATCAAAATGAATTAAGAAATGTCGATTTGCAAAATGAGAAAAGACTGTGGGCCCAACACTTCTAGGTTTCGAGGTTCGGGATTTCAGGGTTTAGTAGATCAAAGGAACTCCACGCATATCTAATAAGAAAGTCCCAAATGCCTAAATATCCAAAATTGCAATTAAAAGCATAATTAAATGTGTAGAACTGATTACTTTGACAATCTCATACTCCCTTTTTTTTTTTAATTCTCTGTATATATTCCCTTATATGATGAAAGTGATCTAAGAAATGTTGATGTATAAACAGGAGAGACAACGACTGATTATTTTTTTATTTCTGTAATAAGCTATACAAAGTAATAACATTACTAAAGTATCGATGCATGACTAGGACATGCATTTAATATGATTATAGGCATATATTTGTTTATTGTTGGATACCTGTACAATAGTTTAATATTCTAGAGCCCCTTTTCTTTTGTTGAGATGTGATTCAAAATATGTGGGCCTTTGGAATACATAGATTCCATACAATGTATACAAATTCTGACTGTACAGACAACAAGTAGTTGAAGCACTACCAGCTTTTTCGCGATGCAGGGATTTGCGATGCATGTGTTCCTCCTATTCTCTGACCTTTGAAAAGGATGAAACCCAAAATAGGTCCTAACGGCTCCTTAGCTCCTCCTTTAAGTCGCTTCTCATACCACCAGTCCTGTGACTTGGAGCTATTCCTCCAAGTGCTTTTCAAGGTTTCACGATTCAGGATTTCGCGACTCTGACTGTAATGATTCTAGGCCCTTCGAACTCCCAAGTCCTAAAATGTCGGAAAGGGCTTAACGGGTTTTGGCTCTTCGTTTAGCCTCTGTCCATGGGACCATGCCCTATGACCTGGGTCTAACTCCTCTGAGCACGTCATGATTTCAGGGTTCATGAAGTTGCAATGCAACTCCAACCTCTCCTCCTTCTAATCCTCGAAGTCTGAAACTTTCCCTATGTTTTCCCGAAGATGATATGTCGAAATATTCCCCCTTGAGAGATCAACGGTCCCAATTCTTTCAGGATTTCTTGAACCGGGAGTTCGCAATGCAGTGATTCCAAAATCCCTTACCACTCCAAACCCCGAATTCCGAAATAGCGAAATTCGAAGCGTGAGATCAACGGCTCCTGTTTCTTCTCATCCAACAATCGCTACTCCTCTTGAGCTTATGAATGCTAAAAGACAATCAGCATTAACCTCCTCAAAGATCTACGAGATCCAATGGTCCACGGGATTTCAGTACTTACTACTTCCCCACAAAGAAATTTCACCATTCGTTCACTCCTCTCAAGGATCTCTGGCCAAAATGACTTGGCATTTTTCCACCTGATCTTGACCTCTGCAAGATGATTTCGATATCTGCTTCCCTTTGAACACTTCAAGGTGTTATCCCTTCTGAGCTTTATCTCTCTGAACATCAAAGGTTCCTTCAACCTAAGTCTAGATATTGCCTATATACATATAAGTATGTTGGAGTAGTTTGAGAGTTAAGGGAAGTGGTAGAATTTATGGAAAGAATTTACCCACATAATATTTTTTGTTCGAAGTAAACTAGACTGGTGTAATAATGTCATTATGGACATAAATGAATCTTACCTTCTCTTAAATTCTAAGCATAAATGAAATTGAATTATGTCATAGAATTTTTTTTTTATGGTGAATTTGAGGTACATTACATCCAACTAGATCAATATGCACAATTTCCAGTGGTCTTGTGATTGAATATTCTTTTGATTTAAACCTGGTCTTTGTTTTCTTTCCTTGTTGACAATGCTTGCATAAAGTGTTGGTTGGTTTCATAATCTGGAGCGTTTATTTAACTGCTTCCTTTTTGTTGACTTTGACAAGTTTATAAAAGTGTATGTGACCCATTCTTCTTTGCCATAGCCAACTTTCATATTCTTTTCCTAGACAACACTTTTCATTTCCAATTTCACTTAGTACATATACGTCGCTTGAAGTTCTTGCAGCTGCTGCAATCAATTTTCTTGAACCTTCTTTTCTTGTCACACTTTTGTGAATCGAAAGTAACTTTATGACCTTGTTAACACATTTGACTCACACTTAGAAGATTATGTTTCATAGCTTCTACTAGTAGAACATTTTTTTCCTTGGTATTCTTGTTTCCAATTCTGACTGTGCCTTTTCCAATGATTTTAGTTGAATCATCATTTCTGAAGGAGAATCATCCATCTCTTTCCTTTCTTAATGTAAGAAACTTGTATTTATCACCTGTCATGTGTTTTGAACAACCATTGTCAACATACCAACCACGTTTATTATGCTTAGCTTGTACAGTAAGTGCACATTCTTCATTCCTATACTGATTATGTTTTCTTATTTATGTTCTCTTCTGAGGTTCCTTTCTATGACTGTTGTTGTTTTGTTTTGGTTTTCTAGGAGCAACTTTCATTATTCAATTTTTGGCCATGTGTCCAAATTTGTTACACTTGTATCCTTTCACTTCAATGCTCAATGATTTAAACATGTTGTAACTTATTCTCTTTGTTTCACTGCACCTTATTGCATAACCCTTTTGTGTATGACTTTCAAAGTTGTTTATGTTACTTTTGTTAGCTCTGCAATTCATAGCTTTATGTCCAAAATTATTACATGAATAACATAAACCAAAAAAGATAGTTTGATACCTAGGAGTTGAAGATATTCTGAAAGAAGTTTCTCTTATGAATCCTTCTTCTTCCTGAGGCCTATCTGTCGGTTATTGACTCTAAAATCTGAATCTTCTCCATGGAGGAGTGTCCCTATAACATTGTTTGTAGATCTTCCTATCCCCTTTGATTGTTTCTGCATTACTTTATGGATATGTTTATTTCTATGTTGTTTTTAATATTGATCCCTTTTCTGTCTGACTGTATCCAAGTCCAGACTTTTCATGATGATTTTTTTGACTGCTGATAATGTCATCCAAAATTTTTGAGTTGTTCTACATATTTTTATTTTGAAGCTCCTTTCTTAATGTGACAATATTTGTTTCCAAATTTCCAATTATCCTGTCCCTTTCTTCTAGTTGTTCTTTGAGTGCTTCTTCAACTCTTTTATATTCTTCTATTTGAACCTTCAAATTTGTGATCAATTGTTCTAGTTCCTGAGTGTCTTCTTTCTTGTCTAGTTTTTCTTGTAGCTTCTTATTTTTCTTATTTTCTCTTGGAACACAAAAATTCTTCTTGCTAGTCAACTTTTGCCTCTTCATATTCTTCTTCAGCCTCTTCATATTCTTCTTCGGTGTCTTCTTTTTCAGATTCTTCTACTGCCATGAATAGAACTATTTCTGTCTCACTGTCACTGACTTCATCTTCATCTAATGATGAGATGTCGTCTTTGGTGCATAAGATTTTCTTGAAAACTTTCTTTGTGGTTATTTTTCCTTTATATGTTTGTTTGCTATTTGAGTAATCTTCATCATTCCTCTTCTTTTTCTTATGAGGACATTTTCTAGAAAAATGACCAATACCACCACAATTAAATCAAATGAAAGGAAACTTACCTTTATATCTGTCATTGGTTCCCTTGTTCAATCTTCTGACAAAGTTGGCCATTTCTTCATCATCTTCCGAGATGTCACTGTTGTTGCTATGTTATTTTTCCTTTATTTTTTCTATTTTTCTTTTACCTTTTGGATACTTTTAAAGTTTCTTCTTTTATATCTAGATTTTCCTGTTCAGTTCTCATTTCATATGTTGTGAATATTCCATGTAGTTCATCCATGCTTATTGAGTGTAGATCTAATATTTGTTATAGTGTTGATATATCTTAGGGTCAAACCTCATAGGAAGATATATTAGTACCTTTTGAACAATTACAATTTTTTTAATTTATTCTCCCAATCCTATGATTGCATTTACTGTTTCATCGAATCGTAAGAAGTAAGTTGCAATATTCTCATCTTCCTTCATCTTTAGTTGTTCGAATTGACCTTTGTAAGTTTGAAGCTTTGCTTCTTTGACTTTTGAATCTCCCTCATAAATATTTTGAAGCTTGTCCAAAATATCTTTAGCAGATTTACAATGTATAACTTTGATGTGAACTGATTGTGACATCCCCAAAAATAAGTTATTTTTAAGTTGGAAATTTCTTAGGAAATTAATTTTCATTTTTGGCAAATTTGAAATTGGAATTTTTTTTCCATTTATGGCAATTCCAAATTTCGAATTTGGTTAATTGTAATTAATGATTATGAATGTTGGGTAGAGATCTGATTTGACCCAACTAACTACTTGATTATGACACTTGTATAAAATAAAATATTTTATAATTATTGTTGTCGGACAAATGGAACAGCCATGTTGAAATCAACTAACCATGACTCCATGATTGGGGAACATATTGGAACTACATCAGGGCTGATTGTTACAAGTGGAAAATCCAGAATTTGGCCATTGGCAGCCACTAAAAATCAGGGATTTGGAAAGCTGTGAAAATTCCCAAGAGGGAAAAAGACCTAGGCACCATTGCTTTTGGATAAATAACATATGTGAGGAGGCAGGACGTTTCCTAGTAAGCTGGGGAAAAATTACTAACTTCTTGCTATTATAAACACTACCTGTTGAGTGTGAGGCAAGGGGAAGACTGTTGAAGCTGGAAACGTTTGTTGAGGAGGAGTTCTGAGTTAGCCCTCATGGATTCATGGTCAGACTAGGGGGTGAACAAGACAAGTGATTTTGGCTACCCTATTCTAAGGTTGGGAGGAATGTGGTTGTTCCTTTTGTTGTTCAGTAATTGTTCAAATATGTCACCTACTCCTTCTCTGGTTAATTTATTATGCAACTTTTGATTTTTCAGGTGCATTTGTTAAATCTGTATGTGTTGCACTGTTTGAATTCAAATTCTGTTAGAATGAGCTAGCTATAGAATAATTCCCTATGGTATGAACTGTAGACTTTAGTATAACCTCCTTTACCCTTGACCAGAAGAAAATTTCACACATGAATAGATTAGAGAGGATATCTACGTCATCTAGTAAGTCATTCCACTGTTGTACCAAACTTCCTACCAATAAGTGAATCCTACATAGCTAGAGTTTCAGCTGTATAGGAATGCACAGACTATGTAAAGATGATTATGGAAATAAACATGAGGATTGAAATTTAAATTATATAGTTTTCATTAAACTAACTGTGTGAAAATAACGTTGGAAAATAACACACGGAGATTGCAATTTATGCTATAGTTTTCATTAAACTAACTGTGTGAAAATAATGCTAGAAAATAACACATGGAGATTGAAATTTATGGTATAGTTTTCATTAAACTAATCGTGTGAGAATAATGATGGAAAATAACACATAGATATTGAAAGTTATGCTATAGTTTTCATTAAATTGACTGTGTGAAAATGATGCTGGAAAATAAAACATGGAGATTGAAATTTATGTTATACACCTTATAGTTTTCATTAAACTGAATGTATAAAGTGTATTCTGGAAAAATAAATATGAAGATTGAAAATTATGTTATGTGCCCTATAGTTTTCCTTAAACTGACTGTGTAAAGATAGATTTGGAGTATAGGCACAAAGATCGAAAATTATGCTAGATTCCTTACAGTCCACTAATGTGACTGTATAAAGATACTTCAAATAGTGAATACGAAAGATGAAAATTATGCTACATATATTGTGACGATGGATCTATTATATGATCTATTTAAACAGTGAAGGAATCGAACCCTATTAACTCACTGGATAAAACTAGATGATGAACTAGAAAGAGTTATCAATTATATTTATACATAGATGTATGTAACTTTTCAGTTCATATAACTGTACATTAAATGATTATGCATAGTAGTCATAGTACGATTATAGGGTAGAATGAATACTTAGTATTGGAAGATTCTATACCTTATGCACAACACATGAATGAATAATTATATAGCTAACCGTGCAAGTCCCAGAACCGTTTTAGAATGTTATCATTACATGCAAATAGCCAATGATTATCTAAAGGAATTGAATAGTTCGATAAACCATTACGAGACAACTCACAACATGATGTTCAATAACCACATATTAAGAACAAAGAGTAGGAGATTCAAATCACCCTAAGCCTGGAGTGAATCATGATCAACTTTGATTACTTTATAATTACTGTCTAGTACAAATGCACAAGGAAGGAACAATCTTGTGTCGCGATAGGAAAAAGCTTTCCTATCCAAATCAAGCCAATAGTCTTAGGAAAATACAATTCAGTTTGTAAGACTGTATCTAAAACCTCATAAAAACGAATTCCTAAGACAGAACTATTATTTCATGGAACAGAACCTAGATTCGTACAATCCTACATACATCGAAAGTGAGGAACTCGAATACCTTTTGAGTATGGCAAGATCAAGGATCTGAGGGCTTCTGCACACCCCAACCCTACACGACAAAAAAATAGAGATTTTGATTAGTATTTTTGTGATCAGAATCCACATGTTGAGTATAAATCAGATTTTTAGGTAAAAGTAACATAACCAAAAAGTAAGAGTAAAATAGTATGAATGATTACTTAACTTGGGCTTACACCAAGAATCATTATGCCCTTGCATCCCTGTGAAACGTCATCTACGATCCCGAGGGGGGTTGTAACGACCCTTGATTATTAAGTATAATTAATTTAATAATATAATCCTAAAAGATTAGCTAAATTATATTTATGTCTTAAAATAACATTTCTAATTGATTATTATTAAAATAGTTGTTCATTATGGTTAATAATTAATTTGATTATTAATTAATTCATGAATTAATAAAGTATTAAATAAGAATTGGATAATAAAATATAATGTTTAAATTGAGTTACATATCCCACAAGGGATAACGTATTCAATACATGGATAATATATTTAATGAATGGATAAGGGTAATTAAATGTAGGGATAAGGAATTTAATGGAGGGAGGAAAGGAGGTGAAGGAGGAATAAGAGGGGGAAAGGAGTGAGGAGGAGGGCATTCTACGGGGAAGTTGGCCATGAGTTTGGAGGGCTGAGTATTGCAGAGAGCCGAGAGGGGCTGTGAGATTGGTGTGCTCTGATTGAGGCACATGATTTGCTGGTTGTGACATATTGATCAGGCAGACACTGAGTTGCTAGAGGTTTTGGGCTGGGAGGGCCAAGATATCCATAGATATCTTGGAGCTAGGTCGTTTTCCTAGTTGGCAGGGTGGACAATAGTTTTGGGCAATTTTTCTATGTTTGCAATAGGACTGGGCTGTGTAGCAGGTAGCAGGAGAGCAGCAGCAGCAAGGTAGCTGACAACAGAAATAGCATCAGAACCAGGTACCCTGTTGAATTATGCATTTATTTATTCTGCTATGAATTCGTTAATAATTGATGAATCTAAATTGCTGAAGTCACTGGTATGAATATCAATATTATACTGAATAGGTATTGTCTTAGTTAAGCAATAAATTGCTTATGAGGATAAGGATGTTTAGATATATTATTTTGGGCATTACATTTTGGAGGCATTTCCCACCGTGTATCCTCCATTGTAGGGTGTTGACCCTAGTTCTATTGGGAGGAGTGGAGGCATTTCCCATTGTGTATCCTCCATTGTAGGGTGGGCCATCGTAGGGGTGGACCCTAGATCTGATTAGGAGGGGTGGAGGCATTTCCCACCGTGTATCCTCCGAAACTTGAAGTCCTGGGAGGACGGTGCTAGTTCATGCTCCCCAAGACGTGTGATGAGGACTATCA
>JASDQU010103968.1:327945-338965 GCA_032191745.1 Picea mariana | reverse complement strand
CCATAAAAATGAAACCTAGAGATGCCTCGCCCAGGGATCCCTGAGAAGGCAATAAAAATCCTCTCAGCAAGAAACAAGAGGGACCTTAAGAAAAATAATAAAACAAGACCCAACCAAAAGGATAGGGGGTCTCATCACGAGCCAACCAATTATGTTCATGGGTACCTAGCATTATGAAATTTCCATTATCTGGTCACCACGCTAGGGCAGTGACCTTTGGTTGCATGGCCAAGGGAAAGGGGGTTTCATCACGAGCCATCCTTATCATTTCTGTGAAAGTGTTTGTGGGTAACACTGTCAGCTCTGGTCACCATGCCAAGGAAGTGTCCTCTAGTTGGACCTTGAAATAAAAAGAAAAAGCAATAAAGAAAAGAAAGAATAAAGGAAATAAAGGGCTTGGAAAGAATTTCATCCATGACTGGTACAACTCACCTTCTACAAAGGCACCCACAGGTAGCATCATGCATCCATGTCTCTCACTCTACCTGTATGTCTGGACATCCTTTGACCACATCACCTTATTTTACATGGCTTTGATGGTACCTTCTGGAGACTTTCTTTTTCTTATGGATGCTGGCCCAATAGGGTATTTTGTCTTTCTCTTTGGCCTTGTATTGTAGGTCATTGTAATGTCTTTGAGTTATTGAATGATATATCAGGGGTTTTATGCATGTATTTGATAAAATTAATGATGAAATATGATTGACATTGCTATGATCCCTGTGACTAATGAGCCCATGGAGGGTGAAGTTTTTGATGTGCAAGACCATGCCCGACGGACAGGTACCAGTTGGACCGGTACACATGGGGAGATGATTAGTTCGGACCTCCATGGGGCTGAAGAGCCCATCAGATGGTTGTTGGGACCTTGTCAGGGGTACAGACAGGATAGTGATTGGATGAGCCTTTGCACATGAGAAGAAGAAGGATGTTCCACCCAGGACACTTTGGCAGAGCCCAGCCCAGGGGGGTTGACCCACTTCAGATGGAACGTTTTCCTTTTGATGACCAGGATGTCACCCAAGATGTCTTGACGTCTCCTTGAGTGTGTAGCAGTTTAGTAGGACGGTTGGCAGGTGTGGCAGCTTGGAGGAGCCCGAAAAGGGCTAACGTTTGACTTATGGATGCTGGACTAGCCCAAAAGGGCCTAACGACTCCCTCAAAGCGGCCTGACGTCTCACTTTTTTCTCATTTAGGTCTTTTACTTAGCAGTTAATGTAAAAACAATATGATTTTGGTTATTAGCCTTGTCAGCTATTTTTAATGACCTAGTTTTAATTAAAGGGTCATGATACACTATATATTGAGGATGTTTTTCCCTCATTTGAACATAACACAACAACTCACACTTGTGAGTTTTGATTTTTGCGCCCTAGTTTGGGTATTTGGTCTTTTAAAGGAGGCACACTTGTTGATGGAAGGCTTTTCTTGGCATATTTGGCATTTTTCTTGAGGAAGGTTTACAACTAGGGTTTGCAAATTCCTTTCTTCATGATATGTAAGTGTTTTCCCTACAAAACTTCTTGATTGAATGGTTGTATGTTAGTATTCTTGCATTTACTTATAAATTTGTTGATTTTAAAACCCTAGATGACAAGCACACAAGTAGGTCCTTGTCTCATGTCCCCTTAAAGAGAAATTTTCAGCCATTGAAGAAGGAAGAAAGAGCCTAGCCTTTGCTACACTCTTCTCACTTCTTCCCTTAAGATAGCTTTTCTTTTAAAGGTTAAAAGGAGGGTGACGTCCTAGGCCTAGTTTATCTACACCTAGGGCCATCCATCTTCTAGGGTTTTAGTGATAGAACCTTGCCATTGCAAATCTCTCCCTCATTAAATCCTCTTGTTTTAAATCTTTTCTTTTGCTATCCATTTTTCCAAGTTTGACCTAAAGAAGGAGGAAAGAGCATGAGGCCTTGCTTAAGAAACACCAGAGTGAGCCTCTTTCCCCTAGGGTTTTGATTCTAGGTCCCTGCCATTGCAGCACTCTAGAACCCTTCCCTCTTGTCTTTAGCCTATTACTCCTTCAACCTTGCATCCTCTCCTTAAATGACTCCATATACCCTTAGGCACTAATCCTAGACACACAACGTTGAAGTCCTAGTGTCCAAAACAACTCTCAAAACTTTAAATTTTGAAACCCTAACTAACTAAGCTAACCCTAACTAGGTTGACGTCATAGTTGGTTATTCCATCTTGACGTAGCAAGCATTGATAATAAGAAATTAGATGATGGTTAAAGGCATTTATTGAGTAAATGATTGATTAGATATATTGTTTGCTACATCATCTCAATAGTTATTGATGAATTGATACTTCTACATTGCTATATTGACAAAACGTTGATCTCATTAATATTTGTTGTTTCATTGCTTATATATTATTGTCAAATAGTCACATGAAGTACTAACCCATTGAGTTATATCCTACATATATATTGTACTACTGTTGTCTTGTTCTGGGCAGGTGTTTTCATTTGGGCATACACTTCATTTATTGGCTGATTAGCTGGACTTTATGACCTTGGTGGTAACCTGTGAGGAGGAACTTTTCCGTTGAATTTTATACTTTAACCTTTTCAAAACCCCAGGTTACTGGGGATGTCTCCCCTGGGTTAACCTCCCTAAATAGAAAGAACCTCCCCATTGAAGTTACATTGGGTGGAGAAGGTTCCTGTTACGCCAGTTTGGCCTCAATCCTTTAGCCTTCTGACCTAGCCACAAACTGTGTGATAACAAGACGTATTGTATGTACCAGGCTTGAAGAAGAACCTACTCTCCATTTCAGATTTAGAAAAGAAAGGCTTAAAATTTTCCTTTATAGATGGAGAAGTTCTTATGTGGTCTAAAGGAGAAACCTTAAATGAAATAATCATCATTGGAAGTGAAGAAAATGGCCTGTACAAATTAAAGGGTCACTCAGAGGCTGCCATGACCCACGCCATTGAAAACTCATGTGAAATTTGGCATAGAAGGTTAGCCCACATCAACTGCAAGGCACTACCATACATATGCAAAGCAGTCACAGGTTTACCAGAACTCAAAGGTGACCATAAAGGCATATGCAATGGATGTGCACAAGGGAAGAACATCAAGAACCCGTTTCCGAAGAGGAACAACAAGACAAAAGGAGTCCTGGAAATCCTCCATTCATATGTATGTGGCCTAATGCCATCATCCTCCATTAGCGAGTATGTATATTATGTATCATTCATTGATGATTACTCCCGTAAAACTTGGATATATTTCTTGAAATCTAAAGATGAAGTGTTTAGCAAGTTCAAGGAATTCAAAGCCTTGATAGAGAACCTTTCTGAAAGGAAGATTAAGATACTCAGGTCAGATAATGGAGGAGAATATACCTCAAAATAATTTGTGAACTTCTGCAATGATGTTGGGATCAAGAGGGAACTTACTACTCCCTATAATCCCCAACAAAACGGTGTAGCTGAACGAAAGAACAGAACCATACTGGAAGCTGTGAAGACTATGATCCATGATCAAGATCTTCCTATGTGCTTATGGGCAGAAGCAACAGTGGCATTTGTATATGTACATAACTGATTGTCCCATAGTGCACTTGGGCTCAAGACACCAGAAGAGATGTTCACCGGAAAGAAGCCAGAGGTAAGCCATCTCAAAATATTTGGCTATCCAGTGTTTATTCATATACCTAAAGAAAAGAGAAGCAAGTTGGACCCTTTAGGAAAGAAGGGAATATTTGTGGGATACTGTGAGGTCTCCAAGGCCTTCATAATATATATACCAGGTCAACATCACATTGAGATCAGTAGGGATGTGACCTTTGATGAAGATGCAGGGCTAAGAAAATCTAAACTATGCCAACTTGAAGAAGTATATGAAGACGAACCCGTAATCCCCAGTACTGCAATGAGGGAGGTTCCCGAAGCTGCAGAACCAGTGAGGGAAGTCGTAACTTCCCCCGATGAGGAACTTCTAGAAGACCATGATATAGTAGAAGTATAAGAACCTCCTCAAATGACGATCCTCCATAAAAGAAAGCCATCTTGGGCTAGAGAGCTTATTTAAGATGGAGAGAAGTACAGTGTTCCCCAAGGAACTACGAGATAGGTGAAAAGACCAAAGACATTCTCCAGTTATATGGCTTTGATGTGTGATCTCCTAGAAGAGGAGCCTACCTACTTTGAAGAAGCCATTTAGAGGAAAGAATGGGAAGATGATATGACAGAGAAATACCAATCCATAATGAAGAACGAAGTATGGGAAATAGTTCCCAGACCGAAGAATAAAGATGTGGTATCCTCCAGATGGCTCTTCAAAATAAAACATGCTGCTGATGGAAGTATTGAGAAGTATAAGGCAAGATTTGTCGCTCGTGGCTTTTCCCAGAAGGAAGACATTAACTATGTAGAGACATTCACTCCTGTGGCCAGATACACTTCGATCAGAACCATCATAGCTCTTACAGCTAAGATGAAGTGGAAGCTGCACCAGATGGACGTGAAGACAACTTTCCTAAACGGTGCCATCGAAGAGGAAGTGTGTATATAGCAACCTCAAGGATTTGAGGTTGAATACAGAAAGTCTCATGTTTGCAGATTGAAGAAATCCTTATACGGATTGAAGCAAGCTCCTAGAGCTTGGTATGGCCGTATAGACAATTTCTTGACGAGATTAGGATTTACCAAGAGTAAAGCAGACCCTAACCTCTACTTCAAAATCATGAACAATGAGCCAGTAATCTTACTGCTATATGTGGATGACTTTTTCTTAACTGGAGAAGAAAATCTCATCACTGAATGTAAAAAGAGACTTGCCTCAGAATTTGAAATGAAAGACCTTGGCCTAATGCATTATTTCTTAGGTCTTGAGGTATGGCAGAGTCCTGAGAGGATCTTCCTTAACCAAGGGAAGTACACGATCGAAATCTTGAAGATATTCGACATGTTGGAATGCAAGCCCATGAATACACCCATGGAAGCGAAGCTGAAGCTGTTGGTCGATACTTCGTCAGAGTTGATTGATGCCACACTGTATAGACAGATTATTGGATCGTTGATGTACCTAATGAACACTAGACTAGTCATTTGTTTTTCCGTGAACACCTTGAGTCAGTTTCTGGTAGAACCCAAATGTGTTCACCTAGTGGCTGCAAAACATGTGATGAGGTACCTTAAAGGTACAATATATTATGGTCTCAGCTATGATGGAGATCATGATTTCACATTGAGTGGATATACTGATGCAGATTGGGCAGGAAGTGTTTCTGACAGGAAAAGCACTTCAGGATGTTGTTTCAGTTTGGGATCAACAATGATCTCGTGGCAGAGTAGGAAGGAATCTAGTATTGCTCTCAGCACAGCGGAAGTAGAATACATTGTTGCATGTTCTGCCAGCTGCGAAGCTATATGGCTTCGAAAGTTGCTGACCCGCCTATTTGACTTAGAGATGAGAGAAACCTTGATTCTATGTGACAACCAGAGCTACATAAATATGATAGATAATCCTGTATTCCACGACAGGTCGAAGCACATAGAGATCCGTTATCATTACATCTGTGACATGGTGCAGAGAAGAGCCTTAAAACTCCAGTACATTAGCATGGATGAACGGGTTGCCGATGTGTTGACCAAGCCACTATCTCATATAAAGTTTGAGTACTTTCAAGATAATCTTGGTATAGTCCGAAAGGACCCTCCTCGAAAGGGGGAGTAGATGTTGTGATGAGACATCTCTTGCTTCCGACCAGATGGTTGTGGCGTAAAGCAAGATGATGTGATATGACTTGTACTATGATTTCGACTGGATAGCTGCGACATAAAGCAAGTCTAGTTCTCTGCTTCCGACCTGATGGTTGTGACATAAAGCAGGATGTGTACCTTGCTTCTGACCTAATGTTTGTGACGTAAAGAAGGATGTGTACCTTTCTTCCGACCTGATGGTTGTGACGTAAAGCAAGATGATATGATGAGACTAGCACTGAGCTTCTGGCTAGATAGCTGTGACGTAAATCCAGTCTAGTATCCTGCTTCCGACCTAATGGTTGTGACATAAAGTAGGATGAGTATCTTGCTTCCATCTTGAGTGTTGTGATGTAAAGCAATACGATGAGATGAGACTAGTATTGTGCTTCCATCTTGATAGTTGTGACGTAAAGCCAATCTAGTATCTTGCTTCTAGCTTGAGTGCTGTGACGTAAAGCAAGATCATGAGATGAGACTAGTACTGTGCTTCCAGCTTGATAGCTGTGACGTAAATCCAGTCTAGTATCTTGCTTCCATCTTGAGTGTTGTGATGTAAAGCAAGACATTGAGATGAGACAAGTACCGAGCTTCCAGATTGATAGTTGTGACGTAAAGCCACTCTTGTATTATGATGAGCCATCCTTGTGCTGTGATGATGATGATGTATCAGTTTTTATACTAATACATATTGATGTAGATGATGATGGCATTGATTTAAGAATGACGATGTTGCCGATGAAGAAAACTTCCGATGATTTATAGATACGCCAGTCAGTGTTCCAAGATGATATTGATGATGTTGTCCTCTCACCCACTTGATTTTGTTGATGATGTTATCCTCTCTCTCTCGCATGATGCTGCTGAAGAATACCCTTCTTAGTTAATCCCAAAAATAATATCTAATATCTTGCACTGCGAAAGCCCCTATATGATTAAATACCCTTCTTGTTAAGGGGGAGTGTTGAAATAATGTAATTGCAAAGAGTATTCTTATTATTATTTGATATATTATTCATTGGATAAATCCCCATTGCGGATTGATCTTGTTGGTTGTTGTAATAGGACCAAATCCCCTTTTGCGGATTGGTCAAATGTTAATTATAATAGGCAGAATAAGAAGTCGGCCCCAACAAATATTAAAGAGGCCCCGGAATGTAATTAAGGTGGTTATAACCACCCAGTGGGAGAAGTTGGCCTTGCCAGTGAAGAGACACTTCACACGTGCTAGTCTAATATAAATAAGGAGGCTAGTACCTCACTTAGACATACAACTCACATGCTCATTGAGAGACAAGTTTTGAATTTGCTGCTGGAGAAGGAGGAGAGAGAGAGTGGCACATATCTGGGAGAGGACTTTCTGTATTAGTTTAAGAGATCTCTTGGCATTGTATTGGCTATCTATATTAAGAAAGTTTTGTTGGGTTTTCTTCCCCTAGAGGGTTTCCCAGGATAAATGTTGTGTCTCTTGTGATTGTGTATTTATCAGTGATCTTGGATTATGCTATTGTTATATAATGAAGTGAAAACAACTATAATAACGAATCAAACATTAACACATTTGGAATCAGAGCTCTGCAGGAAATTATTTTTTATGCCGTAGTTATTCTTTCGTCACTTTGATTTAGCATTTGCAAGATGGCAGGGTCTCACAAAAGATGTGGATTAACAAATTGTGAGGGTTGCAATCTGACCTCCCACCATGGGAGCGGAGATGGATCGACCATTTCTGAGACCTGTAGTACTCCAAGCATATTATTTGTATGCCCCCCAAAACGACAGAGAGGATGCAACCACCCCAAATGAGAGGATAGTGCACAAGTCATTTTAGAAGATATCGATAGTAAATTCTCAATAATTATAAGAGAAGAGGCCAACATACTGAAGGGGCATCGTCTTCGGGAGCTTGCAAGAGTTGTTATAGAAGAGGAGAATGTGTTGCACCACCATGAACTTGCCAAACGAAGGGAGCTCATGAGACATCTTGCAGAGGATAAAGAAGTGTGCAGTACTAGTTGCAGTAGCAATGAATTAATTGAAGGAACTCAAAGGCGTGAGCTTGAAATTTACAGACCTTGGCAATGGATTGAAAAGGAGGTAGTAGAGAGCATTGAGTGAATGCATGGACATTGTTGTCATGTGAATGAAACTACCATGGCTCAAATGCTAGATATCATTCAAGAATTTCAATGTCAAACCAGTCAGAATATTAAAACTCAGCAATTTATGCATGAATGTAAGTTGTGTCGCTTAGAAAATGAAAAAGAAAGTGGGGAAGCCAAGGGTCGACACGATTGGTGCCATATATATTTGAATAACCAAAATGATTCAAGCCACAGAGTCAACAAAGTTTGAAAAGGGTTGGCTAGTTTTAATGTTAAAGTGAAGATTACTTTTAGGCGCGACGTTCAATATTTTCGGTGGAGAAATAGCCTACACTCTGCATAAACTCGTTATCCATAAAGAAGTGAAATACTCAATAACAGTATTTTAGTAAAAGAGGTAAATTAAGATAGAACTTACCAAGATCAACTTTATATTTGTTGTGTATGTGCATTTTTTTTTGAAGCTTTGCATATTTAATGCACATGAATTGTGAGGTTTCTTCAAAGTTGAGACTATTCCTTTTCAAATGTAAAAAGGAGCACGAGTGACAGGGTCCTCATAAAGGATTAATATTCTTAACAGGTTAAATGCATTACACACCCTTGCATGGTGTGTGAGGAGTTCAATATTTGAGTCGATGCTCATGGTGGAGATCCTTTGAAAATGCTTAAACTTTATGGGTTGTCATGTTAGGTAAGGGTGGTATTATTATTGTAATTTTGTCAAAGCTTATGTAATTTTGTAAAAAGGTCTGTACTAAGTTCAAAGTTTAAAGTGAGTGATGTAATGAGTCAATTCAAATCAATGTTGGAGACAAAGTTCAAGTTGATATTTTACACCAACATGAATGTCAAAAGCAAATTGAAGTCATGGAGCATATAGAAGGTTTGCATGTTGATGTAAATAATCAAAGTCAAGATGAATTTTGTTGATATAAAGAGCCAAAGTAAATTGAAAGTCAATTCCAAGATTGGGTCAAAAGATCCTAGTTATGTAATGAAGTCTTTGTTAATCTATAGTGAATGTCAAAGTCAAGTCGATATTTGAGTCATGTCAGATCATGACATTGGTCCATCAATTAAGTTTTCCAATCTAGTGTCATAGGTGTCTTATTGGATGGAGATGTCCCTCCTGCAAGAAACTATTTTATGCAAGTACTAGCTTCAGATGAAGAATTACACAAGAAGATGACAAAAGAAGAGAGAAGAAGATGCAAACTCTGTGACAAAAGAAGATGATAGATAAAAGTACAAACAACATAAACAAAAGAAGATTGCAAAAAGAAGAAAGAAGAAGATGGACTCCTAGACATGAAAAGAATAAGCAAAAGGCAAGGGCATAATGAAGAAGAAGAAAGGACAGAGAAGAACGAAGCAGTAAAGAAAATGGCATAGGAAAATTGAAATGAAGAATGACGCATGCAAATGAATGAAAAAATAAATAAAGAAGAAAGGTAAGAATAAAAATAACGTGTGTTCTGAAATTGAGATGCAAAAGAAATGAATCCATGAAAAATGACATCCCTAAAAAGTTTAACTCTTTGAATAATGGTTTTTTATGATTGAAAGAAAATGGTCTTGGTCCAATGTTTGTATAAGGACTCGATTAGCCTAAACTGAAAATTTGAAATTGTATGTACCTGAGTCAAGTATTGATGTAAGCCCTGATGAGGTGAGTATAAACCCATAATTTGAATGTTGTATGGTTCATGGTTAGCCGAAACCACTTGACGTATGTATGGTTCATGGTAAGCCAAAACCACTTGAGAATTGTAATGGTTGAGGATAATCCAAAAAAAACCAGAGTGTGGTTACAAGTAATCCAAAGGAAACTCGAGAAGATGATTGATGATGATGCAGGGGAAGTGAAAACGTTTGTGACTACAGAATTGTTGTTGAACCATGTACAAGAAAAGGTTTCCTAGAGAACTAGCAGATACAACAGTTGGCAACCCATGTATTCTGGTGGATGGTAACTTTTTTATATGGACGTCAACAAAGACAATGTTTATGTTTTGCAGGTACAAGATGAAAATTGAAGTAAATTGAGGATGAAGAATGAAGAAGACCAAAAGAAGAAGATTGCAGAAGATGAAGACAAAGATCATAGAAGATGAAGATGAAAATGGGACCAATTCAAAAGACAGTTGAAAAGACAGGTGATGATGATTCCATGTTGAGATCACAAGTATTCATTAAAGGGGACTATGAAGGATTAACTCCTACTTGTGATGTTTAATGAATACATTGTAATATGTTAATGAAGTTGACCAATCATAGAAGTCTATGTAAGAATCAGAGATGAGGAGAAAAGAGAGGTGTTAAGGATGAAGATCAATTGAGAGATTCATGGGAAGATTTAAGGAGATATTGCGGAGATAGTTATGCATATGGTTGAACTAAATATCCAATTATGACATAGCTTCATCTATTTTTCTACTTGTAATTTTGTATAATATTTCAAGTATTTAGGTGCCCACATCTTGCATGAGAGTGGCCTTGCCACCCTTGCAATACCATGCTGGCTAGAGTAGATGTTTTATTTCTGATTCTTGCTTATGGTCACCTATTGTTATATAAAGGAATCAATTGTACAATAGAAACACACATGAGAATGGTTTGGTTAATAGAATTTTCCCCTTCAGGGGGTTTCTTGAGTATAATATCCCGATGTCCCTTCCTTCATATGTGTTTTTATGTATATTCACTCTGATTAAAACAAACAAAAACTACTGTTGAAAGATAAATTTTCAACTTTAGCAATGATCCAAATTATTAGTACACACAGCTGAAGTGCACTTGAGAAAACAAGAACAAGATGTTGAAACTTACGGATCAAGAAGACTTAGAATTCATCCACTCCATCCCTTTGTGGGGCTTGTAGCCACTAATGCAACCAATATTGCTACCAATGCAATAGACACAAACTTGCACAGACATCCAAAATAAAGAATACTGAGTTCTCTGCAAGTATTTGTGTTTATTCCGCATGACTTCATCTTTAAATCAAGAATACTTCAGTGGATAGAAATCTTGAAATTTCCCAGGCATGACATGTTTGAAACAAAGGCATTCAAGAGAAAACAAAGGGATGTACTCAATATCCCCTGTTGCATTTACTTCCTATCACCTGAAAGTTGAGAAAATACTAAGAGATATACTCAATATCCCCTATCATACTCCTGTCAATAGTAACA
>JASDQU010103968.1:311864-326877 GCA_032191745.1 Picea mariana | reverse complement strand
CTTCAGTCTGCCCGTGGTGCCATTATGATGTTTCGACCTGTTACAAGTCTCTCATGAAATTATCACCACTTTGAGGATGTATTTGGTGACAACAGCAAGACGGAGGAGAGGTGGCATGTTCAGTGAATCATTGACAAATATTTCACAATGGTGGTATCTGAATCTGAGAACTGTGATTTCTCAGTATGTTTTAATGAGCAATGACTTTGATAGACCAGTCTAAGAATAACTTCCAAGTTATGATGAAAATGAATTAGCACTAACTGTAAATTATTATTATATTGGCCATCTACATATTAGTGATGTTACAAAGAAATCAATAATTACATTTTTAGAAGTATGTATATTATCATGTCGTTATTCTGATCACCACTCACTGCATATTAGTGATGTTACAAATAGTTACATTTTTAGAAGTATGTCTATTATCATGCCCTTATTCTGATCACCACTCACTGCATTTTTATATGTTTCTTTGTGATCTACTCACTGTTATTCTAGTTGACACCATCTCTGCTGTTAAGGTATTTGAAGAGAGAGAGAATAAAATAACAACAGTGATTCACTAATCATAATATCATTCCTAACACTAAAAAAGTTTTCTGAATGCATTAACCAGTAACATTAAAAATATACAACCACAGTTTTATGGTAGAGGAAACACAAACTAAAAATTTCCATTGATTGAATTAACCTTTAGCCGCAAAGAACAATTGCCTAAATGCAATTATTGTTGATGTATTAGTTAATATATGAGAAAATAAAAGAAAAACGGTCAAAGGTTAAAATAAAATTTAGAAATGGCTATCCTTGGCCATTGTCAGCAACAACAAAAACTCACACAATTAGCCAGATCTAATTGCAACTCTTGTCAACCTGGCATGCAATTGAGAGTAGCATTGGACACATCAAAAAATATCATTGTTTTTATAAAATTTAGTGAAAATGTGTCACACTTATTCATCCTCAAGGTTACCCACTGTCACCTTTTGATGTAACTGAGGGTAACATCAAACTTAGCCAAGAGTTGTATTGTTGTGCCTTTACTTGGCCCTCAGCTCTTATGATGATATTGCTTCCTTGGGTCACTCTGGACAGAGATGGTGTCAATATTTGAAGGCTTCTTTGTTTCTACAGTCTATTAATATTTCCACTGATCATCTCACCCTTATTTGTTTCTACAGTATATTAATATTTCCACTGATCATCTCTCCCCTTACCGGTATTTTTTGTAAAACCCTCCTCATCTCCTCCCCTTATTAAAAGAGGAGATTAACAGGAAAATCAAGGAAGACATGTACTGATAATATATCCAGGTTTCTTGGATCTCACCCTCCCAGCATGTCAATTTCAAGCTAACCTTCTATGCAACACATTTCTTGCAGATTGTGGATGGAATTATTGTTCATCCCTCCTATTTCACACAAAACTGGTCGCATGGGTTGCAATGCATTTCTCGCAGATTGTTGATGGACTTACTGTTCATCCCTCCTATTTCATACAACACCAGTTAGATGGGTGTGTCTCACTCTTTTCTAATCAAGTGTTTGTTCTCATTGAGGATCAAGAACAACCATCATATCCTTCCAGAGGACAAGAATTTCCAGCTATGCTCCCTTTTGAAGGTTGAGATCAAGTAACAATTCAATTTCAGGTTACCTATTCACTATGAGATCCAAGGGAGACCTCGTTGTCTTTACATAGATTCAGGTGGATCTTTGTCTATAATTTTCCTATATCCAGAGAAGATATGCTTGGCTTTATACCTTAGATAGGTGGTTAACTTAGATGTCGATCCTCTAAAGGTTCCTCCAGACCTACTAGGATGATCACATCTTTCTTCCATCGTATTTATGCCAATTGGAGCAATTAAGTGCCCTGCAGGTACCACTGGTACTAACACAGTTAGCAAAAGAACAATCAAATGGTGTCCCCTCCCATGAACAACCCCCCAAGGAAAACTCTCTCTTCTAACTCTTTTACACAACTTCAGGGGGCAGTTGCTCACTCCCTGCTTTTCCCATCACAAATATCATAAGCATGAATGCATTATTGGAATTTTATCCTCTTCTAGAAGCCATTCAACCTTGGATGTCAGGGGAGACTCAAGTGAGTCATTCTTGCTTAGCTTCCAAGGTGATCCAGTCAAGCCCTCTTAGCCCTGGCCACTCTCTAGATGACATTGTCAAGTGTTACATCAAAACTTTCACAATGGTAGACAATTCTAATCTCTCCCTTTGTTTTGACTCTAAGGCAAATTGACTGCCCAACCTAACCCCATTGGACATGCAATCTATTTGTTCATTCACAATGGCTCACTTGCCCCCGGGGTTTCCTATTCTATGAACAAATGGTTTGACGACGAATGTAAAGTTATGCACAAAAAACTCAAATATGACTTAGCGCTTCATCCCAAGATAGACACAACCACCAATAAGGAGTATTGTCACCTTCTTATATGGAAGAAACACAAATTCTTAGTCATTAATAGAAGGGAGGACCTCCAATCCCTCATTCACACATGTTCCAAGACCTTTTGGTGCACCCTCCTCCCTTAGAGACAACCATTGGTCGACATTGACCTCCACAACTAGTGGATTTATGCCTACTATCTCTATGATGTTCCCTGCCATCCACCCATTTGTTTCCTCTCCCCCTTCCTCTTATCATTCCTTTACCCCCTATCTTATCCAAGGATCCATCCATGAGCTTAACACTGATAAGAGTGATGACCTTGATGTCCTACAATCTGAATTTATGAAACATGGGATGGGACCCTTGCATCACCCATTGGTTATCCTTTTCAATAAGGTCGTTTGTTCCAATATTCCTCCTTGGTCCCAACACATCGTTCTCCTTGTATACAAATATAGGCGATGCTTTGGTTCGCATTAATTACAAGTCTACCATGATTGGTCATACATTTGTTAATCCTTATGCCACAATGCTTTATCTGTACCATTTTGATTGGTTTGAAAGGAATGGGTATAGGCAATGCTTTGGTTTGCATTAATTACAAGTCTACCATGATTGGTCATACATTTGTTAATCCTTATGATGCAATTCTTTATCTGTACCATTTTGATTGGTTTGAGAGGCATGGGTGGAGCACTACAAGCTAGGTTGGATTGAAGAGGGATTATCGAACAATGGATCACATATTCACTCTTTGTCTATCATTTAGAAGGCTAAGAATAGGTTCTCAAAGGTGCATTGTTGCTTCATTAACTTTCAAAAATCCTTTGACACTAGAGCCAAGATTTTACTCAGTAAGAGCCTTAGCACAAATACCTGATCTTCTTGTTTCTGTTGTAGTGTAGCTTTATGACACTATGGAAGGCAACTTCAACACATCTTGTGGGCTCTTCGAGAGTATTGGCAGTACTATTGGTGTAAAACAAGTGTTTCCTCTCTGCGACACCCTCTTTGGGACCTACATTGATGAGCTAGGACAATTTATTGAGTATTTTACGCAAACATAGGATGATTATTTGAGGATGGTTATCTACTTCACTATGTCCTTATTTTGGTAATTATATATGCAAATGATGTGAGCATTGTTGCCTCCAATATAGAGGGGTTAAAAGGCATCTTGACACTTTGGGTTGGTTTTGTAATCTTCCACAACTAGTGGTGAATCTTGGGAAAACCAAGATTGTAATTTTTAATACAACCAAAGAAGCCATCACTGAGTATGATATTTTATTTCAGAGGCAACCTATTGAGGTTACAACCTCTTATACTTAGGGTTCCAATTCACATGTCCCACCTTCAATATGAAACTAGCCTCCCAGACACAAGTATGTTAAGGGTTTTCCTTATTAACATGATTAAGAGACGGTGATTTCATATTTCCAAGACATACCATCTAAGATAATGCACTCACCACGCTTTGGAGTCCCGACCTCAAGCATACACAGTGGTCTCACAATGGTCCCACTATTATCACTCGGAATGAACTTCTTAAAAGTTCATCTTGCTTGATTTGGCATCAATAATTCGTGGATATATTAGCAATTATTCGACATTGGCAGTTAATGTATGCATCTTGATTGATTCAACATCAACTGTTCATGAGTTCTTTGGCCAAATTTAGCAACAGGGTAGAAAATATTCATTCCCAGAGTTAAAGATTGAACTAGTTGCTTGCAAGAGATCTTTAGAGAAACTTTCTTAAAGGATCGATTGATGCTTACCTTACCTAATACATCCCCCCTACCTCCATGTACTATAAATCGAACGAATCGAAATCGTTGATTTATCCTCCTAGTGAATTGGACTTTAGAAAAAAACATGTCCCACATGAGTTCAAGTCATTGGAAATTAGAAATGAGAGTCACGACAAGTTGAACTCGAATGCTAGAAAAAATAACAGCCAAGTTGATTAACAAGGTCTTTTTTCCCTAGTTTCAAAAAAATTGCAAAAACCCTAGCAAAGACGAATTCCGATGAATAGAAACCTTAGAAAAGAAGGATTTCAATGAGCACGGTGCCATTATTTTGCTATTATTTTGGAAAAACAATTTTCTTTTACACTCATCTTAAGAAATTGTGTGTCTTGCCACTGGCATTCCCATATATCATAATAATCATAACGAATACATTTTTATGACATCGAATGAAAAAACTACAATTTTATGGTTACTTTTGATTATGTGGTGTACATTGTATTCTTAACACTCGTGTATTTGATCATTGATGATTCATGAATGTCTTAAGTTTTTTAATTTTCTAAATATTCAAAAAATATACATCTTTATGTCTATATCATGTTATTATATATATATATATATATATATATATATATATATACACACGTTCCCACATGTCCGATTTCAGGGATCTACGTGTCCCATATCGGATACTTGAATCCCCATATCGCAATCAAGTGACTTAGGTTCACACTTGTATCAATGCATAGTCGATTTTAGCATGTTTCCCATGATTGGATGTTACATGCAATACTTGGCACATGCATGGGAGAGCTTCAAAAAAGTAATTTTCGATTGCCAAGAACTCACTATTTTGGGAATTTTTATTTCTAGTAAAGTTCATATTTCCAGATACTCATTATAGAGAATGTGCATATCCTTCAACTTTAGCGATGACTAGATAAGATAAGAAAATAGATAAGATAATTTTATGAATGTCCGACTAGTGACCACAAAAGTAGGTCAAAGGGACTGATGAGTACAATGATTTCATTACAAAGCAGGAGTACCAAAAGGTCTCCTATAAAAGGCAAGATGCAAAAAGTAAAGTAAAGTAAGGTATAGTAGAGAATGATATCTAAATTGAGATATGAACGACCCTCAACCCCTGCAACTTGCTCTGGAAAGGAAGATGTATAGGAGGAGAAGATCCAGGAACAAGAGGAAGACAAAGTATAGAAATTGGTTTGTCATGTAATAGACCCATCTCCCCTACCATCTGAGGCTGACTGAAAGAAGTTGAGCATAGTGGGATATCTAGAGGGAGGACTGGTAGGATGCCTGGATCGTCCACTGCGTTGTTGTTTTGAAAGGGTAGTTTGTCAATGAGGCCTGGGGATCTCATTTGTCTCTTGGGAAGGGATTTGATCTGGTCATGTCACTAAAATATCATGGGACCAGGGAAGGTCCCACGGGTCCGCACTGATATGGAGTTCAAATTTGCACCAGTATCGATCTGTCTCTTAGTGCCCCTTCCTGAGGGTAACATCGTGAAGAAATGAACCACCGAAAATACTCTGGTCTAGGAGGAGGCTGAAGAATATGAGCTCGGAGCCAGAGGGCCTCCTGTATGTATAAGGCTAAGCACCTCTGGTCGGTATATCTGAAGAATCCAGCAAGGGTCTGAGTCCCTTTGAATAAGCAATGGAACCTACCCCTTATCTCATAATAGATGGGGTAGCGGAAGATGAAATGTTCCTTAGTCTCTACCTCTTCTAGATGGCATATTTGGAAAATCATGTTTGATCGATTAATCTAGTGGTCTGTATCTACCCAAAGTCTATGAGAATCCACTCTGAACTAGCATATGGGAATGTGAAGAGCGTGTGCCCAATGGTGGAGTGTATACTTTGGTTGGACAATGACCTCGTCTCTAAGCTCCAATAAGTGCTCAACATAAAAGGCTATCTTTGGGCGTAACCCACCGAGAGGGTTAACCCAAGTGATATGGATAAAATACGTGTAAATGTCATCCTTGATGATCATGTTCAACTCCTGTCTAGTGGGTAGGAGGTGGCCAGGTGCATCCAAGGAATATCTAAATGGAGGGAGACAATCAATATGAATTCCCATGGACTCTAAAAGATTTGACACCCCCGCAAACCAACCTCAAGCCTGGCCCAAGGGGTTAGAGAGGCCAATGGTCTCTAAAGAACAATAGGCCAAGTATGGATAACGATCTCACCCCTTCACAAAGTTAGCGAAGCTCAAGATGCAATGCAGAAAAGAGACCAATCTAAATAGTGTCTCAATTCACAAGGGTCGGGCTCCAAACTTTGCTAGGATGATGTGTTGAGGAACTGTCTACTTGCATATAATGATGTGTCGGAGGAGAAGGGTCTGTAATATCTCAGTTAAGGCCCAATCAGACACAAGCAGCGAAGGCCCCCAAATATTTGGGTTGTTATCCCTAATTTTAGGGATAACCAGGAGATCATGTCTCGAGGCCCACAGGTCCTAGACATGGAGTACCGAGAGCAGGATTGACCTGAGCGTGGCCCTGGAGGGCCCATACTTTTCTTCTTTCGTCAGAATTATCTTGTCAGCAGCAGCAGCATCCATCACCTTCGGCTTGGTCTTATATCGGAGAATACTCTTGCTCCATGAGGTAATTGGTCCAGATATCATGGTATGTGTCACTTTTGATCATTATAACCTTTAAATGTATGCATCTAATTCCTTTTATCTCTAACAACTACTTGGATCTTACATTAGCCCACATGACCATCTTTGGGGAGATTGATTGGGTTCCCTAGCAAGCCTGTACCTATAGGTTTTGGTTTGCCACTGGGGGATTTCTGAAGAGCCATCGTCCGCTCCCATCATATCACCACTTTTCCATTGTATCTCCCGCTCATCTATCCCATTCCCCTTATCTGGACATTAGGATGTGTTAGCGATATTTCTCGCTAGGGGGGGGGGTCAGAGATCAAATGAATGGGTTAAAACCCACTTGTCCAAGGTTTTTTGGCGACAATGCGCCCATGGTAAACAGTAAGCAAGATCGAGCAATCTAGATGAGCGTGCCCGATTCAATGGCGCAAAGCAAATTCCGGACCCTCCTTGCCTTCCGACCTTTAAGCAAGGGGGGGGGTCCGGAATCGGGGGCACATCTCTCCGACGGCCCAGATGAGCGCGCCCGGATCAATGGCGATAAAGGTCATTCCGTACCCCCCCCGCCTTTCTCCCTTTAAGCTGAGGGGGGGGGGTCCGGAATTGTTGATGCAGCTTCCAACGGTCACGATCGCAGTGCCCGGATCAACGGTGCACGTGTTGCCCCCGCTCCTCTCAGCTGCCTTGTGCTTAGCCAAGATGGGCCCTCCTCCCGTCACTTCACACACCCTCTACCCGTTGTCCCTTGTTGCCATGTGCCGCCTATCTATTCCTCCTCTCTGGTCCACGTGGCCCCCCCCTTTTTCTTTCCATCACCCACTCGTCGCCTGCCACGCATCTTCTTCTTTCCACATCAGCTCCCCGCCTAAAGGTAAGTTCCTCCTGGACGCCCTCCTACATGGCCCATCTTCTGTCACCCCTCTCTATTATCTCCCTCACTCCTCTCCGCTTCTACCACGTGCCCTTCAATTCTATTGCTCCTTCCATACCCCATGTTCGTCCCTCAAGCTTGTCAGTTGTTCCAGATGGCAGCTCGTGAAGTCTTCCCTATCCCAAGATGCTGAGTTGGCCGATCCATCCCCAATCCCAAGAAGCAGTTATTGAAGCAGTTGGCGGTGGTTAGACATCGTCTCCACCATAATGGGAACATCCTGTAATGAATTAAAAGCACGTCGATTCGCCGAATGAATTGTCAGAAGGCTGGTCGCGTCTGCCATGAGTTGCACGACCATTCAGAGGTCACAGCTCCATGTTGTCAGAGGCCATGCA
This sequence comes from Picea mariana, assembly GCA_032191745.1. Lineage (NCBI taxonomy): Eukaryota > Viridiplantae > Streptophyta > Pinopsida > Pinales > Pinaceae > Picea > Picea mariana. Next base: position 318,784 of record JASDQU010103968.1, on the reverse strand, counting down.
GACGCAAAGCCTTCAATGCATTTTCTTGGTTCCGCAGCTGTTGTTATTTTGAGTATATGTAGGCAGTTTTGCCATTTTTGTATCTATCAATGGTAGAGCTAAGCTCCCGACTGTAAAGTTTCAGCAAATACTCTGGTTTCCTGGTTATGCCTCTGTGTTTGAGATTTCTTGGTTTATAACAAACAGTTCTCTTTCTTTTCCATCTTCGTTTCATCTTTTGCCTGAGGATTCACTGTAGTGCAACCTGTTGCAATGAAGGATTTGTCGTGGCGTTGTCGTGCCCTCTGGTCTTGTGCGTTTGAATATAAAAGGATTTTGTGTTCGAATGCATTTCTTCTTTAGTCTGTTGCATACCTGATGTCTGTAATAGATCGTTGCGCCCTTCTTGCGTAAGTCTTCCACCTACTCACCTTTAATACGACTCACTGTTTGGAGTTTATCAGGACCTCACTCTTTCATGCATGCCTGGTTTGGTTTCTGAGCTGATACAACATTGTTTTGATTTTCCCTCCATTTGATCACCCTCTAAAACAAATCGTGACATTAAACCGATGGGCTTCGGGCTCTGCTCCCGATAGCAATCCAGGAGTGACTTCCGAAAGCTAACATTTCTGGCGCCGTTGCCGGGGACGAAGTTGAAGATCTTCCCTGGGAAGAATGACAACAACTAACTGATTTCTGAAGGTGCATCAGATATCAGAACTTGAAGATTGCTGTTGTGCGCCTGGCGACTCCACTGTAACGGCTCCGCTGGGGAGAACCTGTCCTATTAGCTGTGGCTTCGAGAGGAAGACATACGAGGTCCGCACTTGCCTTTGGCCACTCCGAACGAATACCTGGAAGCGATGCGCAGAAAGGGAAAGAGAGCTGCAAGAGAAGTTTTTGTCGATAAAAAAGGTAATACACCTTCCCCTTCTGTAAGAACTCCATTCTCAGAATCTCAGTTTCCTAGTCATTCTTCCTCTGAGGTTTCCCATTTTCTGAACTTTGGGAGTGTTCTTGCTGAGCTTTCCCCTCCTGATCTAGTATCAGAAAGAGAGATCCTTGTCACTCCCCTCTCAGGAGGTTTTACTACTCCTCCATTGATTACTACTGCTGCACAGAGAAAGCTACCTGCATACTTGAGTCCCTTAGACTTCCCTCTGTTTTCCCCGTTATCTCCTCTAAGGACCTCTTTGCACTCCTCACCTGTTCACACTCCATCTCCTCCAAGTTCTCCTCCACTCAACATCCCCATGGCTGGTGTTAATCCCCCTCCGAACAGGATGGATGCTATAATCGCTGCCCGATACGCTCCTTTGATTCTTCCTCAGCCTTTGAATCCTCTCCCTGCTGGAGACTATTTGAAATACATGCCCAAGTTTAGTGGTGAGGGAGATGTAACTGCTGAAGAGAACATGACTGCCTTCTACAGCTATGCTGACAACCTGAATATTGAGAATGAAGACATTTGGATGAGAGTTTTCGTCAAGAGCCTCGAAGGTGAGGTTAGAAAGTGGTTCAGGGGACTGGCCCCTGGATCTATCGCTGGTATTGAAGCTCTGGATAATGTTTTCCTGAGACAATGGGGGGATAGAAAAGATTACATATATTACATGACTGAGTTTGGGTCCCTGAAGAAGCAGGAAGGAGAGTTTATCTCTGACTTCTCCAAAAGATTCAATAAAATGTATAACAAGATTCCTGCAGAGATAAAGCCTTCCGAAGCTTCTGCTCAAATCTCATATGTGGGCGCATTGGACCCTGATTTCTGTCTTGTATTAAGAGAAAGAAGAGCCACCTCTTTAGCACAGATGCAAGATGCAGCTATAGAAGTAGAATCTAATATGTTAGCGGCAGACAGACTAAGGAACCCAGCTAACACAAACAGAAGAAAAGGTAAGTCGGAAGCCTCGGTTTCTGGCTCCAACACTTCCGGCCTATCCGTTCCCGACCCTCAAGTGAATGAGTTGACCCATCTGTTGAACGTACTGAAAGAAGATATGGAAAGACTGAAGACGGAGAGAAAAAAGATGAACAAAGGCCCTCAGAGCACCGAGAGCAGAGGAGGTTTCAGAAGACCAAACAATTTTACTCCTCCAACTATGCATAAAGAGAAGGACAGAGATAGGGATGACCAAAGGATCCAGGCTCCCTTCCAGAACAATTTTATGACTGATGAAGAAGGAAGGCAGCCAGATCGGCCCGAGTCTGAAATCTACTCTATAGAAGTCACTCCTCCTTTCCCCCATCTGACCAAATCAGCATATGAAGAGTCTCTCACGGATGGTCGGCTCAATGAACTCAACAAAGCAGACAAACCTGGTGGTGAACGAGGCAGGTATAGTCTGAGGTCAGATAAGAAGAAAGCAGCACCGGATGTTCCTGAGTCATCCGCTGGACCACAGAGGCCTGCTAATGAAGTACCAGACATCCATAAAGGTAAGAATGTCCAACCTCTCTCCCCCATCATTCAAATTCATGCTCCTGAGATTAGAGAAATTCCAAAACTCCCATCTTCCTTTAGCTTTGAGCATGGAATCCAAAAGATCAGAATTCACATGCCCCTCACTGAGCTAATCAAACATGGGGAATTCAAAAAATGCTTCTCCGACCTGATGAAATTTGAAACCTCTGGCCCTTCCACAGACTGCATAAACCTCCAAGATGAAAGGCCTGCAGTGGTTCTAGGTCCTATGGTAGAAGACAGAGATGATTCATCCCCTCCCTTCTACACCTCCCTGAACATACATGACAAAGTGCTGCATAATTGCCTAATGGATTCAGGGGCCTCCCATAACCTCATGCCTAAAGCCGTCATGGAAGAGCTAGGATTAGAAGTCACCAGAGCCTACCATGACCTTTACTCTTTCGACTCCAAGAGGGTGCAATGTTTGGGAGTCATCAAGGACCTGGTAGTTTCCCTTTTCCAGCTACCCATGAAAAGCATGATCATGGATATAGTGGTAGCTGACGTTCCCCATAAGTTTGGCATGCTGTTGTCAAGGTCGTGGATCAAGAGACTTGGAGGGACGCTGCAGATGGATCTCACCTATGCCACCATTCCAGTCTTTGGAGGAGAACATAGAAGGCTGTACAGAGAAGCCCAACTAGCCTACATTGTCAGTGATGAAGCAAACCCCACCAATCATCCTATCTATGCTTTAGACACTGACTTGGGATCTAGCCTGCTACAGTTCACTGATGAACTTGAGATCCCTCTGCAGATTAGGAAGCAGCTCAGTCCTGGTCAGGAGATGCCTTCTCCCAACACTTTTGTTTGGAAGATGTTTTTTGATGGAGCTTCTTCCAGTATAGGTGCAGGTGCCGGAGTGGTTTTCAAATCTCCTTCTCAGGAAACCATATCTCTGTCATACAAGCTGGAATTCAAAGTCACCAATAATGTGGCAGAATATGAAGCTCTGGTTCTGGGATTGAGAGCTGCAAAAGAAATGGGAATCAAGGAAGTGGCCGTGTTCGGGGATGCAGAATTAGTTGTCCAGCAGGTAAAAAATATATATCAGACCAGGCATCCTCGCCTCAGAAATTACAGAAACGAGGTATGGGACCTCGTTGACAATTTCTTCCTGGCCTTTAACATCTCTTTCATTCCAAGGGAAGAAAACGCTCCAGCTGACTTCCAAGCCTTCTCAGCTAGTCTGTTCGAAGCTCCTGCACCACCCGATGATGGATCCGGGGTGGAAATAAGATACAGACCCTCTGTACCAGACAATATCAAACATTGGAGGGTATTTGAAGACGATCAGGAAATTGAGAAATTCCTCCAGTCCATCGATGATTTCTCTGCATTACATATAGATGAGGACCCCGACGAGGAACCTGGTCACCACCCTGAGAAGTTACTGAACAAAGTTGTTGATCATCAGATTATTCAATTGCCAAGCAATCATATACCAAGAGGGTTGATCCCTTTGGAAATATTGTTCGATGGGAATGATGTGTCAGTAAAGGGCAGGATTTCAGGTGACGATGTCGATACGACTGAGTGCAATATAGGCACGTCGGAGGAGCCCCGGTTAGTCAAACTGTCAAGAAGTTTGACCGAGGAGCAGAGGATCGGATACACTAAGTTGCTGAGGGAGTTTGCTGACGTGTTTGCATGGACCTACGAGAATCTCAAGACATATGACATGTCGGTTATTGAGCATAAGATCCCACTGAAGGAGGAGGCTAAACCTTTCAGGCAAAAGCTGAGACAGATAAATCTAATGCTGCTACCTGTCATGGAGAAAGAGGTGAAAAAGCTGCTGGATGCCAAAATCATTGTCCCCTTGAGGTACTCCAGCTGGGTAGCCAACTTGGTCCCAGTAAGAAAGAAAAGCGGAGAAATTAGACTCTGTGTCGATTTTAGGAACCTGAATAGGAGTTCGAAGAAGGAAAATTACCCCCTGCCCAACATGGAACACATATTGCAGAGGGTCACTGGCGCATCTAGGATATCTATGATTGACGGTTTTTCTGGCTATAATCAGATATCAGTCATGCCGGAAGACAGAGAAAAAACCGCTTTCACCACTCCTTGGGGAACTTTCATGTATGCCAAGATGCCATTTGGGCTTATGAATGCAGGAGCAACGTTTCAACGAGCCATGGACATATCCTTCATCGGGGAAAAGGATAGGTTCATAGTAATATACTTAGATGACATAACAGTCTTCTCCAAGACTGACATTGAGCACCACTCCCATTTGAAGAAAGTTTTTATGAAGTGCCGCAAGTTTGGCCTTTCCCTGAACCCCAAGAAATCATTGTCTGCTCTGCAAAAGGGAAAGATGTTAGGCCATATAATCTCAACAGAGGGAGTAAGAATTGATCCCGACAGGGTAAAATCAATCCAAGCCCTGTCACTTCCCAGGTCTAAAAAGGAGGTCCAAGCATTTTTGGGAAGGATTAATTTCCTGAGGAGGTTTGTCTCAAATTTTGCTGAATTGGTGAAACATATCACAACTATGCTCAGGAAGGGCCATGAAATAAAATGGATTGCTGAGTCCAGGAAGTCTTTTAATCAGATAAAGAAAGCATTGACTGAGGCTCCTATGCTAGTCATCCCATATTATTCCAAAGAGTTTATGATATTTTCTTTTGCTTCCTCTGACACAGTGGCAGCGGTTCTGTTGCAGAAGAACGATCAAGGGCAGGAGCATCCTATTGCCTTCTTTAGTAAAGCGCTGAGAGATGCAGAGCTTCGATATGAGATCATGGAAAAGCAGGCTTATGCCTTGGTGAAAGCTCTCAAAGATTTCAGAGTCTTTGTCTTACATTCAAAGATCATTGCATATGTTCCTTCAACCTCTGCGAAGGACATTCTTATACAGCCTGACATAGATGGAAGAAGGGGTAAATGGATCGCCAAGATCTTAGAATTTGATTTGGAAATTAAGCCCACCAAGCTAATAAAAGGATAGGGTTTGGCTAGGCTCATGGCCGAATCCAATTATAAAGCACTGGAGATCAATCTGATCAATGAGCAAGCTGAATCATCCAACAAGGAATCCCAAAGCACTGTGCCACTATCGACATACCCATGGTATAAAAATATCTTGTATTTCCTGCAAAAGTTAAGACCCCCTGATGGGATGGAAAAAAAGAAAGCCAGAGCTTTAAAGCTCAAAGCTGTCAGGTATTGTCTGGTTGGCCAAGCATTGTATTGGAAAGATCCTTAGGGGATATTACTAATGTGTCTGGACCCCCAGCAGGCCCAGAAGGTTACGAATGATTTCCATAGTGGTCTCTGTGGAGGCCATTACTTTTGGAAAACCACTGCTCACAAGATCCTCCGAGCTGGGTACTACTGGCCCACCTTATTTCCTTATGTCTGCAGGGAAATTAGAGCTTGCATCAAATGCTAGAAATTCTCGGGAAAGCAGTAGCTCAAATCCCTGCCATTGAAACCTGTGGTGGTCTCAGCCCCCTTTCAGTAGTGGGGGATGGATTTTATCGGGGAAATTCACCCTCCCTCAAGTGCCCAACACCGATGGATTTTGACAGCAACCGACTACTTCACTAAGTGGATAGAATCTATCCCCACCAGAAGCACTTCTCATAAAGTAATCATCAGCTTCTTGGAAGACATCATCACTAGGTTTGGCTGCCCTAGCAAAATTGTCACTGATAACGCTTCCCCATTTCGATCAGAGCCTCTGACCCAATTTTGTGAACAGTTTGGAATTTCACTGATCCATTCCACTCCCTACTATCCTCAGGGAAACGGACTAGCAAAGTCCTCTAATAAAAGTCTAATCAAGCTCATCAAGAAGCTATTGGAGGATAATAAAAGGGCCTGGGACTCAAAGCTCAAATTTGCACTCTGGGCCAATCGAGTGACAACAAAGAAGTCCCTGGGTCTCTCACCCTTCCAGCTGGTTTATGGGACTGAGGCAGTTTTCCCCACTCAGCTCGCCTTGCCCGTCGCAAATCTTCTCCATGACTATGAAGGGGAACCTAATCTTATACTCAGAAGAATTCATTAGATGGTGGAGGTGCAGCAGACCAGAGAACAGGTCCTGGACAGAGCCTACAATCATCAGCAGAAGATCAAGCAGGTTTTCGACAGAAAAAACAAGAAGAAAGAGTTAGAACAGGGTGATCTAGTGCTCAAGTGGGATGCACCCAGGCAAGAGAAGAGAAAACACGGTAAATTTGATGCTCTCTGGTTCGGGCCTTTCAGGATCCTTGAATTATTTTCCAATAACACCTACAGGTTGCAGGATCTAGAAGGCAATGAAGTTTTCAGTGGCCCAGTCAATGGGCATTTCTTAAAGAAATGTTTTATGTGAGCCGCAGTCGGCTCATTTTGTTTAGTTTTGTAAATATTGCTTTGTGTTTTGTCTTTTGTTTTTCGGACTAATAAATGACTCCATAGCCCAACAGCAAAGGCACTAAGTCTGCAAAAGAGTTCTTAGAGCATCACAGGGACGACT
>JASDQU010103968.1:293049-305138 GCA_032191745.1 Picea mariana | reverse complement strand
ATGTATGTTGGGGTGGCATTACCACCTCATTTTTGTTACTAATGCCCCTATCAAGTTTGAGCAGGTCTGCAGGTTATGCTAGATATGTTTAGGTTCTCATGCGCTCTACGGTGAGCACATGTCCCCGAGTTGGAGCTAGATGTTATCCATGATTTTAGGGATAACCAGGAGATCATGTCTTGAGACCCACAGGTCCTAGACATGGAGTACTGAGAGCAGGATTGACCTGAGCATGGCCCTGGAGGACCCATCCTTTTCTTCTTTTGTCAGACTTGTCTTGTCAGCAACATCGACATCCATCACCTTCGGCTTGGTCTTGTATCGGAGAAGACTCTTGCTCCATGAGGTAATTGGTCCAAATATCATGGTATGTGTCACTTTTGATCATTATAACCTTTAAATGTATGCATCTAATTCCTTTTATCTCTGACAACTGCTTGGATCTTACATTATCCCACATGACCATCTTTGGGGAGATTGATTGGGTGACCTAACAAGCCTGTAGCCATAGGTTTTGGTTTGCCACTGGGGGATTTCTGAAGATCCATCGTCTTATCCCATCATATCACCACTTTTCCATTGTATCTCCCGCTCATATATCCCATTCCCCTTGTCCGGGAATTAGGATGATCTGTTTGTAGGGTTGCACCTTATCTCATGGGAAGAAGGGGATAAAGGCCCAGAAGGTAAAAGTAGCTGGTAAAAGATAAAATCCTATAAATAAAACCTCAAGATGATTCGCCCAGGGATCCCCAAGAAGGCAATAAAAAGCCTCTCAACAAGAAACAAGAGGGACCCAAAAAAATAACAAACAAGACCTAGTCAATAGGATAGGGGGTCTCATCACAAGCCAACCTATTATGTTCATGGTTACCTAACAGCATGACATTGCCACCATCTAGTTACCATGCCAGGGCAGTGACCTTTGGTTGCATGGCCAAGGGAAAGGGGGTCTCATCACAAGCCAACCTTATCATCTCTGTGAAAGTACTTGTGGGTAACACTGTCATCTCTGGTCACCACGCCAAGGCAGTGTCCTCTAGTTAGTCCTTGAATAAAAAGAGAAAGAAGAAGAAAAAGAAAATAAAGAAAAGAATAAAGGCAAGAAAGGGCCTGGAAAAATTTGCATCCATGACAGGTACAACTCGCCTTCTACAAAGGCACCTGTTATCGCACAGTTTGTAGCTTGGTCAAAAGGCTAGAAGATAGAGGCCAAACTGGCGTAACAAGAACCTACCCCACCCAATGCCACCTCAATGGGGAGGTTCTTTCTCTTTAGGGAGGTTAGGCCCTGTTATCCCCGATTTCTAGGGATAACTAGGAGATCATGTCTTGAGGCCCACAGGTCCTAGACATGGAGTACTGAAAGCAGGATTGTAATGTCCCATTTTTCCTAGGCAGTCAGAATACCGTGGTGGTTTACACAGTTTCCCGTAAACCATTAGATGGATGAGCTAGGGAAATGATACTAGTAAAGTCACTTTCGAATTATAAAGTGAAAACTTAGGAAAAGTGAGTTTATTATTATTAAACCCCTCTTTGAGGGTATTTCTCTCCAATTAATAATTAAATGAATATTTTAATGGAGAAAAGGACAAGTGAACGAATAAAAGGATGATTGAAGGGGAAAAAGGGATGATTGACTATTCATTTTGAGAAATTGATTGGGAGAAAGCTTGCGAGCTTGAGACGAGGGTTTCAAAACCCTTGGAGAGAAAATTCGGTTTCGAGGTTGAAACAATACCTTCCTAGCTGAAGATTGGAGAAGTCATCCTAGATTCTCATTTGCATACATTGGCATCTTGATTTGAATATCTTCATCGGAGAAAGGATTTCATTTACAGCTTGGTCAGTCAGGGCATTTCTTCATTGGTACGAGTTGACAGTTGAGTATTTCTTCTAGCTGGACGCATCCATCATTGGCTTGCTACATTTTGTCCACTAGAGAGGGGTTGATCCATTTCCTAAGCATGGAACCTTTGGCTGGGCACATTTTCCCTACTGAGAAACTCTGCTGGCATTCACTTATTGGCTGCGTGGATGATTGTTGGCCGCGTCCTCACTTCTTCAAGGCTGCGTGTGGTGTAAGAGCTGCGTGGGAGGTAAAGATGTGGTAGCTGTTGATCAATTTCCCCATTGACTGTATGTAATGAGCAGGAGGAGAGGTCTAGCCTGAGTTGGAGGCTGTCATAACATCTAAATCAAATAGCAGAATAACCAACACTTGAATCGTCTTCCTTTGTCAAGTCATGGGAGCAGATTTGGGTATTTATTAGTGGCTGGGTATGGCTGGAACTTTCAATTCATCTACAACAGTCACTCCATTCATTTTTGAGAGGTACTTCTACCTCATTTAGATTGTATTTGGTTCAGCAATATTAATAAATAAAAGACAACCAGAGTTCAGTAAAATTCTTCCTCTAAATATGAACGTTTTCCATTGTTAATTTTATGGGTTTTGCTGATATCAAAATAATACATTGGGTACCTCATTTGGGAGGCATAAGGTGACATAAAACCACTAAAATAGCCAGCAAAACAAAACAATCCATTACAGTCCAATCAAATTTCATCTTCAACCATCATTTACAAAAGTCTGCCAAGTGTTTGACGAAAGTCCAACACCAAAATAACGGAGTTTTCCACACTTTTACAACCTAGAATATTTCAGTGGTATCAGAGCATGATTTTGGGAAGCTGTGGGAAACATTAATGATCGAGGAAGGGTTGAAAAAAATCACTTATAGGCGCAGATGGTTTAGAAGCGTAGAGGGCAGAGAAGAAGACATGGGGGACACTCCAGGGAACAATGCAAATCTGACAGAGGACAGAGAGGATGGTTTGATCAGAGGGCTTATGAAAGCCTTACAGGATATTGCAGAGGGTCAGAGAGAGACCCGAGAGTTCATGGGAAGAATCATAGGTTATGCTATAGGGAGAAAGCATGGTGAAGAAAGGGGGGAGAGAAGCAAGAGAGGGCAGATGGGAGAAGAGGGAAACACACACAAACCTCATGTTGAGGTGATAACTTTTAGGACCGGCCCTCAGAACCGCCCTCATGACTACAGTGAGATTCCTAGATCTACCATGCCTGAGTTCTTAGGACCATAGGAGACAGGTACAGGAGGACAGGTAGAGAAGGATGAGCCATTAATAGCTTATTTCCAGGAGTATAAGGCCATGGATCCAGATCTGAGAGAAGCTATGACTTTTGCCAATTTTTGTAGATTCAAGGGGAGAAATAGGCCTAGATTCTTCAACAGGGGTCCCATGCAGAGCTACGAGTTACAGTGCATAGTGGGAAAGATCACTTTTCCATACTTCGATGGGACGTCGAAGTGCACTGCACGAGCTTGGGTGCAGAAGCTCAACACCTACTTCCAGCTAAACCCCATGGCAGAGACCGATGCCATTAAGTTGGCGACATTGCACTTGGAGGGTGAGGCACAGGACTGGTGGTACCATGGGATGACCACTCTAGGTCATGCCCATATTGTCACCTATGCTGAGTTCACAGGTAGACTGGTGCACCGATTTGACAGATGAGATCCTGAGATGTCTTTTAGAGACTTAGCACAGTTGAAACAGACTGGGTCAGCAGATGCATATATATCAGATTTCCAGAGGATATCAATGATGGTCACCGATATCTTCGAGGCTCGTTTGGTGATGTTGTTCACAAAGGGGCTAACCGAGCCACTTCGAGGATGGGTGAAGGCTTACAAGTCTACTTTACTACAGGATGCAGTTATCAGGGCTAGAGACTTACAGGAGTCCGTACCTAAGCCCAAGTTCACCCCGAGACCAAACTTCCCCACGAAGTTCAATGACAGGACACCACCATAGAGGGATGGCATAGGACAACAGTAGAGAGACTGGGTAGGACAACCACAGAGGGAGTGGATAGGCATGAACATGATGGATGATGCTACCAGGCAGGATCTAAGGAGGAGGAAGTTGTGTTTCAGTTGCCAGGAACCATGGGTACTAGGTCACAGGTGTGCAGGCAAGGCCAAGGCACACTACATAGAGGTGTTTTCTGATAGCAGGGATGATGAGGAAGAAGATGAATAGGGATAGAAGGAGGATTCACCAACAGCAGAGGTAGAGTAGGCATCGATGGAAACACGAGGGGTTATAGCATCACTCTCCGGCATACCCAGATTTCACACCTTCAGGATGAGGGGAGGAGTACAGGGACATCGAGTGACAATTTTGGTCGATGGTGGGGCATCCCACAACTTTATAGACTCTTAATTAGTGGAAGGAAAGAGCATTGCCGCTGATTCTTTTGAGGGTTTCTCAGTGGTCATACCAGGGGAGAACACACTACACTGCACCAGGTACATTCCACGGATGACATTGAACCTGGGAAACTACATGCTCACTGATGACTTCTACATGGTAAAGATACCTGACACCAATGTGGTGCTTGGATTTCAGTGGCTATACTCCCTAGGGAGGTACTCCACTAACTACCAGACTATGGAGATGGAGTTCCAGGGTCAGGACAGCAAGAGAGTGGTTCTGTGGGGCATGAATACGTATCCTCCTAAGGTCGTAACCACGAAGAAGATGGAGGCAGTGATGAGACAGGATGACATGGCATGGGTTGCGGAGTTTCATATTTTAGTATAGAGGTCCAAGGGCGGGGAGCCCAATTGTCCGAGAGAGATACATGACTTGTTTCGGGAGCATAATATCTTTGGTAATGTACCTCTAGGTAGGCCTCCTGATAGGGGATTCGAGTACATAAGTAAGTTAGAGGAGAGTATTCGAGCAGTGATTACCACTCCATATAGGCACCCTAGGGCCTATAGAGACGAGTTAGAGAAGCATCTCTAGGAGTGTGGAGTTCACCCGGGGAATGGGGTGGAGCACACACATTCAGCCGGATCGTTACTGCCTTTACCCATTCACGATCAAGGGTGGGAAGGCATCCCCAGGGATTTCATCAGTAGGTTACTGAAGATGCAAGGGAAGGATTGCATATATGTCATGGTGGATCGAATCACCAAGCTTGCCCACTTCTCCACCATTCCTTCAGACTACTCAACAACGCAGGTCATCGAGTTATCTTTTAGGGAGATGTTCCGGTTGCATGGGTGGCCTAAAGCCATCGTCAGTGGCAGGAACGACAGATTCACGGAAAGTTTCTGGCCAACGTTTTTTAGGTTGGTATGTACCAAGCTGACCACGAATACTAGTTACCACCCACCGATTGGTGAACAGATTGAGTTTGGGAATACTTGGGTGGAAGGGTATTTGCGGAACTTCATCGCAGAACAACAGAGTGCTTGGGTGATATGGTTACATCTCGGGGAATACTGTTATCCCACCACCTTTCACATGTCTATTGGTATGACCATTTTTCAGGTGCTATATGACTATGAGGTATTGATTTTCATAGACATATCATGCGGTGACTGTAGAGTTCCTCAGGTTCGAGGTTGGTTACAGGACAACCAGGACATCCTGAGAGCACTGAAGGAGAACCTGAGGGTGGCCCAGAGTCAACGAAAGATGTATGGGGACAGGTACCGGACAGAGGGCACTTTTGAGGAGGTTGTTTCATAGGAGTCACACCATTGGGACGATGAGGGGCAGTGGGCCACAAGCCCCGAAGAGATCCTGCAGGTTCGAGGATGGAATTTCCATGATAGGGTAGTCAGAGAGTACCTGGTAAAATGGCAGGGTCTACCTGTGGAGGATGCTACTTGGGAAAACGAATAGGTGTTGCAGTTTCTGGGTTTGAAGTTGTTTGAGGATAAGCAAATTTGGGCAGGGAGGACTGTAATGTCCCATTTTTCCTAGGCAGTCGGAATACCGTGGTGGTTTACACAGTTTCCCGTAAACCATTAGATGGATGAGCTAGGGAAATGATACTAGTAAAGTCACTTTCGAATTATAAAGTGAAAATTTAGGAAAAGTGATTTTATTATTATTAAACCCCTCTTTGAGGGTATTTCTCTCCAATTAATAATTAAATGAATATTTTAATGGAGAAAAGGACAAGTGAACGAATAAAAGGACGATTGAAGGGGAAAAAGGGATGATTGACTATTCATTTTGAGAAATTGATTGGGAGAAAGCTTGCGAGCTTGAGACGAGGGTTTCAAAATCCTTGGAGAGAAAATTCGGTTTCAAGGTTGAAACAATACCTTCCTAGCTGAATATTGGAGAAGTCATCCTGGCTTCTCATTTGCAGACATTGGCATCTTGATTCGAATATCTTCATCGAAGAAAGGATTTCATTTACAGCTTGGTCAGTCAGGGCATTTCTTCATTGGTACGAGTTGACAATTGAGTATTTCTTCTAGCTGGATGCATCTATCATTGGCTTGCTACGTTTTGTCCACTGGAGAGGGGTCGATCCATTTCCTAAGCGTGGAACCTTTAGCTGGGCGCATTTTCCCTGCTGAGAAACTCTGCGGGCATTCACTTATTGGCTGCGTGGATGATTGTTGGCCGCGTCCTCACTTATTCAAGGCTGTGTGTGGTGTAAGATCTGCGTGGGAGGTAAAGATGTGGTAGCTGCTGATCGATTTCCTTATTGAATGGCTGTAACGAGCAGGAGGAGGGGTCTAGCCCGAGTTGGAGGCCATCATAACATCTAAATCAAATAGCAGAATAACCAGCACTTGAATCGTCTTCCTTTGTAAAGTCGTGGGAAAAGATTTGGGTATTTATTCATGGCTGGGTATGGCTGGAACTTTCAAGTCATCTACAACAGTCACTCCATTCATTTTTGAGAGGTGCTTCTACCTCATTTAGATTGTATTTGTTTCAGCAATATTAATAAATAAAAGACATCCAGAGTTCAGTAAAATTCTTCCTCTAAATATGAACGTTTTCCATTGTTACTTTTATGGGTTTTGCTGATATAAAAATAATACATTGGGTACCTCATTTGGGAGGCATAAGGTGATATAAAACCACTAAAATAGCCAGCAAAAAAAAACAATCCATTACAGTCCAATCAAATTTCATCTTCAACTATCATTTACAGAAGTCTGCCAAGTGTTTGACAAAATTCCAACACCAAAATAACGGAGTTTTCCACACTTTTACAACCTAGAATATTTCAAGGATTGACCTGAGCATGGACCTGGAGGGCCCATCCTTCTTCTCCTTCGCCAGACTTGTCCTGTCAGCAGCAAAAACTTCCATCACCATCGGATTGGACTTGCATCAGAGAAGACTCTTTCTCCATGAGGTAATTGGTCCAAGGTATCATGGTATGTGTCATGTTTGATCGTTATAACCTTCTTATATATGCATCAGGTTCCTTACATTTCTGATAACTGCTTGGATCTTACACTAATCCACTTGACCATTGTTGGGGGGATTAACGGGGTGACCTAGCAAGCTTGTAATCATGGGTTTTGGTTAGCCACCAAGGGGGATTTGCAGAGCCAGCGTCCGCTCCCGCCATACTATCACTTTACATCTTGTTTCCCATACATCCATCCCATTCCCCTATTCCAGCCATTAGGATGACCTTTGAGGGTTACACTTTGTCCTGTGGGAAGAAGGGGCTAAAGGTCCAGGGGGTAAAAGCAGCTGGTAAAAGATAAAATCCATAGGAAATAAAACCTAGAGATGCTTCACCCAGGGATCCCCGAGAAGGCAATAAAAGGCCTCTCAATAAGAAACAAAAGGGACCCTAAGAAAAATAATAAAACAAGACCTAACCAAGAGGATGGGAGGTCTCATCACGAGCCGACCCATTATGATCATAGGTATCTAGCAGTATGACATTGGCATTATCTGGTCACCACACCAGGGCAATGACCTTTGGTTGCATGGCCAAGGGAAAGGGGGTCTCATCACGAGCCAACCTTATCATTTCTATGAAAATACCAGTGGGTAACACTATCAGCTCTGGTCACCATGCCAAGGCAGTGTCCTCTGGTCAGACCTTGAAGTAAAAAAGAAAGAAAAAACAATAAATAAATAATAAAGGCAATAAAGGGGCTTGGAAAAAGTGCATCCATGACGGGTACAACTCACCTCCTACAAAGGCACCCACTGATAACATCTACCCCTGGTCTTACTATGACTGGACATCCCTAGACCATATCACTTCATGAACATGGCTTGAATGATCCTCTGTGGAAACTTTCCTTTTCTTGTGGATACTAGCCCAATAGGTTATTTTGTTTGTTTCTTCAACTTTGTATAGTAGATCAGTGTAATGTCTTTGAGCTCTTAGAGGATATGCTAGGGGTTTTGTGCATGTATTTGATAAATTTAATGATGAAATATGATTGACATTGCTATGATCCCGAGGACTGATGAGCCCATGGAGGGTGTAGTTTTTTATGTGCAGGACCATACCCGATGGACAAGTACACATGGGGATATGATTAGATCAGACCTCCATGGGGCTGAAGAGCCCATCAGATGGTTGTTAGGATGGTAGATATAGGACAACATTGTGATGAGCTATTCGCATGAGAGGAAAGAAGGAGATTCCACCCAGGACACTTTGGCAGAATCCCGGCCTAGGGAGAATCACCCACTGCATATGGGACGTTTTCTTTTGATGGACAGGATGTCACCTGAGAGAGTTGGACATTGTTTGGAGCATGTGGCAGTGTGTTGAGGTCATTTGGCACGTGTGGCTGCTTGGAGGAGCCCTAGAAGGGCCAATGTTTGGTTTTATGGATGTTGTGCTTGCCCAAAAAGGGCCAATGTCTCCCTCAAAGGGCTATCTGTCCCTCTTTTTTCTCACATTATGACAGTTTTCTAGCAATTAATGTAAAAATAGTGTAAATTCTAAAAGTCAACCTTGTCGGCTGTTTTAATGACCTATTTTTAAAATTAAAGGTCATAGATTGGTATAAATAGAGGACGTTTTGCCTCATTTTGGACATAACACAAATCACTCTCTTGTGAGAGATAAACTTTTAGTCTTTTTCTTGGTATTTTTGCTCTTGGAAGTGAGGCGCAACTCTTATTGGAGGATTTTTCTTGGCATGTATGGTGTTTCTCTCATTGGAAGGTTTACAACTAGGGTTTGATGATGCATTCTTCATGATATGTAAGTGAATTTCTCATGCAAAACTTCTTAAATGAATGGTTGTAGGTCTAATCTCTTACATTTGTTATTATATTGCTATTATATTGCTTAATCTTGAAACCCTAGGTAGCAAGCACATAAGTAGGTCCTTGCTATATGTCTCCATGCTTGAGATACTTGTTTTAGCCATTGATGAAGGAAGATATAGCCTAGCCGTTGCTACACTTATCATCCTTTTTCTGAGTTAGCATTAAAATATAGGTTGAAGAAAGGAGATGTCCTAGGCCTAGTTAATTCTACACCTAGGGTTTTAACCTTCTAGGGTTTGAATAGCCTTGCTCTTGCAACACTTTTCTCCCTTATATTTGTATTTTGAAGCTAGCCATTTTTCCAAGAGTATTTAGAGAAAGAGGAAGGAGCATGAGGCCTTGCTTAAGCAACACCGGAATGAGCCTCCTTCCCTTAGGGTTTTGATTCTAGGGCCCTGCCATTGCAGCACCATAGAACCTAACCTTTTAGTCTTTAAATTTTGATCCTCCTAAGATTTTGCCCTCACTTTTGACTCCATTTACCCTAAGACACTGGTATTCTCTCTAACGTTGAGCTTGTTCATCTTTCAATCTTTCAAATTTTGAAACCCTATCTAACCCTAACACACTAATTAGGGATGACATCATACCTGACGCAGCAAGCCCTCTAACTATGCAATTAATGATGACGTCATGCCTTATTTGAGCTTTTGTTGATAGAAAATAGTATTGGCTTGGTCATCTTGTGATAGACATTGATAAATTGATGATATTCATTGACTAATTAGCAAAACATTGACCTTCTTTGTCTATAATACTAACCCTAAAGGAAGCTGACGTCATCCCTAGGATATTGACACAACAACCTCTTGTATATGAGCAACTAGATGCATTGACTTAATTTGAGAATTGATCATTTTCATTTGATGCCATATTATTCTGGTGTTTATTGACAAGTAACATTATATAGCTATTTTCATTATTGCAATCACTGACTTCGGCAATAATTACTGTTGTATATGCTCATATACATTAAATTTTGATAGTCATTAATTTATGAAGTATTAACCACTACTGCATGTACTAGTTTGAAATATTCTCGGTTGTAAAAGTAGGAAAAGACCTTCTAGTTCTGGTGTTGGACTTTCGTCAAACAATTTGCATGCTTCTGAATTTGATGGTTGAAGATGAAATTTAATTGAACAACAGTCTATATCTTTGTTTGGTTTGCTGATTTGTGGGTTTTCTAACCCCTTATACCTCCCCAATGAAATGCATAATATGATATTTCGATATTAAGCAAAACCCACAAAATAATAATGGAAAACGACCATATGTAAATGAACAAATTTACTGAAGATTGGCTATCTTTATTGAATAAAATAGATGATTCAATGTCAATCAAAAATAGATAGGAATACCTCTCAACAATGGTGAGGTTGTTTGTTGTGGGACATTGGAATCCTCACATCTCTCACAGCCATAAGAAATCGACCCAAAACTGTCTGGGGGTTTACTATATAAAGGTAAACCCTGCAAGATTATATGAAAAATACAAAAATACAATTCCCCTAGCATACAACGAAGTGAAAATAAAATGCTCCAACTAAATAGAGGAGATAACAGATAAGGAGTTGAGGAAATAGGGCAACAGTCCTAATATTCCTCATCATTTTGTGGGAATCTACAGTGTTGTAGACTATCGTATAGTCACGAATGTTAAACTCTAAGAATTCCATTTGGAGAATGGACTAGGTTGAGAGGAGTCAATGAAACTATCCTTAAGGGTATAATAGTACTCCTTGTAGGAAGAGAAAAGTAGAGGAAGCTCCCCTAGCATTCAAGGCTAAAGATCTCTTGGAAGAAGTAAAGAAGTTAGTGATATGGTTCTGATCAGTCACTCTATACTAGATGTGGAGAGGATTCGCTATCACCCTATGTTGACCAGTTGATTTAACAATGCAATATGGTCTCAAAATAGTTCAGGTGTTGGAATACTATCAACCGGTCTACTACTCTCTCTGTTGATAGCAATGGCAATTGCAAGGTGGTTGAGACCCCCACTAGAAATGGGTTAAAATATTGACGTAATCAATTTGATAGGTTTGGGAGAATGATGTAATGCCTGATTCCTAATGGCCACCATCTCTTTGAGAAGTAGAGCCAAGCATCCTTGGTCACAATAAAAAAAAAAAAAAGAGAGATAAAAAAAAAATTTCCCAGAAGTATTTAGATCGATTTGTACAAGTTTTTATGGATGACATTCTCATCTATTCCAGGAATGAAAGAGAACACGAGGAACACTTGCGAATAGTGTTTTCTTGCCTTAGGAAGAATAAATTGTATGGGAAGTTGTCGAAGTGTTCCTTCTTCCAGAAGGAGATCCACTATTTAGGTCATATCATTTCCGGCGAAAGACCCAGAAAAGGGAAAGGCCATTATGGAATGGCCAGTGCTGAAAATTCCCATGAGGTGAGGAGCTTCATGGGGCTAGCAGGTTATTACCGGAGATTGTAGAAGGATTCTCAAAAAAAAAAATAAAAAATATGTATATATATATATATATATATATAGCGAAACCCATCACCACTTTGCAACGCAAGGGGGTCAGGTATGAATGGACAGAAGAATGTGATAGTGCATTTAGTGAACTTAAGAGGTTACTAACTAGTGCGCCAATTCTATGAGTGCCGGATATGGAAAAGGACTTCACAGTCTACACGAATGCCTCGAAGCAAGGGTTGGGGGGCCGTGCTAATGGAGGATGGAGGAGTGATAGCTTATGCGTCAAGAAAGTTGAAGAAGCACGAAGAGTCATACGCGACACATGATTTAGAGTTGGCAGCTGTAATGCTAGCTATGAAACTTTGGAGGCACTATCTTGTTGGGCGAAACTTTGAACTCAAAACAGACCATCAAAGTTTAAAACATCTCTTCACTCAAAGAGATCTGAATGCCAGGCAAAGGCGATGGAGTGAGTTTATGAGTGAGTATGATTTTGGTATATCGTACATCAAGGGAAAGGAAAATGTGGT